>APFE030767334.1:0-22864 GCA_000404065.3 Pinus taeda | reverse complement strand
ATCAGATATTCAATAATTCAGATGATGCTTTGCCAAATGATCTCCTTCCTCTTTTATAGTCATAAGCCTTTCACAATACCACGGTCCAAAACCATAATAACACAATACCATGAACCCAATACTTGGGATCAACACTTTTGGATGCAATACCACGAACCAAAACCATAGGATCAAAAACTGTCGGACTAATACCATGAACCAACCATGAAAGTGCGTGAGATCAACACTTTTGGATGCAATACCACGAACCAAAACCATAGGATAAAAAACTGTCAGACTAATACCATGAAGCAAACATGAAAGTGAGTGAACTTTTCTCCACATGAAATAAACTTTTCTCTGCATAAAAGTCCGTGAACTTTTCTCCACATGAAATAAAATTTTCTTTGCATAAAAGTCTGTGAACTTTTATCTACATGAAATAATATTTTCGCTGCATAAAATTCCGTGAACTTTTCTCCACATGAAATAAACTTTTCTCTGGATAAAAGTCCATGAACTTTTCTCTACATGAAATAAACTTTTCTCTGCATAAAAGTCCGTGAACTTTTATCTACATGAAATAAACTTTTCTCTGCATAAAATTTCGTGAACGTTTCTCTACATGAAAGAAACTTTTATCTTCATGAAAGTGCGTGAACTTTGCTGCACTATAATTTATCATCTGAGATGAATGGGTTGCCATCAAGTACAACATATGTATCATAATGCCAACAAAAAAAAATCCTAGGCTCTAGGGCTAGGTTTGTTCCAAATTAGCTATATCATGAACCACATATTATTGTTGACCTCATGGATATGATAGAAAATTGATGGTTCATAGGGCAGTGTTGTCATGAAATTATTTTGTTGCTTATTATCTAGTCATATTTTTTAATCCTAGACTAAATTAGTCATTTAAGTTAGTCACTTTTAGTTTATTCACTTATTATCTAGTCATATATTTTATCCCGAGACTAAATTAGTCACTTAAGTTAGTCATTTTTAGTTCGGTCACTTGAAATTGCTCAAATTTAGTAGTAATTCACTTGAAATAATTGCGGTGACTAAATTTTTTAGTCACCTAGTAATTAATTTCATTATTTTCTACTAGTGCTTGGAGGGTTGAGTTACTATTCCCTGGAGCCGGGTTCGACAAACACTTTGGAACCCTGGAAGGTTGTGGGTTGAGTTAGTAGTTCTTGGATCCCTAGACAACTTAGGTAGATACCGATTTGGTTGGTGTTAGTGATGTCTGACCATGGAGATAGAATCATTGTGGTTGAGGGTTGAGGTGGTTTGGCCTCTAGAAGCCCTAGTTTGGTTTTGTTTTTGTTTATTCCATGAAATCCCACATTTATGCTTAGAATATGGTGCGGGGGTGATTAGTTGAAAGAGATATTTGGTTCAGCCCAATCTATGGTTGGGTGGTATGTTGAAGTCCTTGACTTGGTTGGTATTTTCATATGATAATAAGATATAATTTTCTATTGTGATTCATGTATATTTGTATTGATTATGTTTGCGGTGTTATGATTGAGTTACCATTGTTTATATGTTGGTTGATTGTTGGTTACATGTTGGTTATGTGATGCATATTACTTATGGTCCTTGAAATGCTTTTATGAATGTATGAATGGTTAATGAATGCATGGACTAACAATTATTATTGCAACTATTATGAGAGGGCATTAGACCTTCTTGGTGATTCTTAGGTAAGTTTCAGATTCCTATGATCAGATATGTATTCTTGACATGTAGCTTACATGTTTGCCATATGTTTGACGAAATGAAACTCATGGTTAGGCCTAGTTAGGTCGAGTTCTTGTTAAATTGTTTTATGTTTAGCATCATCTTTATGTTATTTATCATTCTGAGAAATATCAGGCGGTTCTGGGCAGGAGTCCGAAAGTCGACCTAGAGTTGTGGCTCAAATATCAGGATCATGAGCACTGAACTGAGAAATATAGGTCATAACCACATGGAGCATGGCTTGTGGGTGTTATTGGAGGCCTTCAATCGCATGCAGGCAGTGTCAAGGGAACGGTTGGGGGTCTAGGCCACTGAAAAGCAGCCCCAGCTCAGGGTTTAGTCACCTGGGGTGGTTCTTTGGCCCCAAAGTGTCCTGTAAGCCTTGTAGAATGTCTATGAGTTATTAGTTGTCAGCCCCGCTTCCTTAACTGAAGCTTCGAGGTCAGGCCATGTCATATTAAATCTTTGTCTCGAGTTTACTTGGGCAGGTTAGTGAAATTGGGTAAATTTGGGATGGGTGGTTACAAATTAGTATTAGAGCTCCTAAGTTCAACACTTGGACTGAATGGGAAAAATGTGTTTGTCATGCATGCATGTTAGTTTTATATGTGGTTTTTATGCATGCATCATCATGGTTGTGGTTGTCATGCATAAGGTCTTTGTATGCATCTAATGTTATCATGTGCGATGTTGACATATTTATATGATTATCTATATATATGTCTCATTCTAATCTAGATTGATTGTGTAGATGGGATAACCTCCCCTAAACTTCACTGATGTATGTTTGATCATGTTTATATTTATATTAATTGACATGGTATGCTTGTAAGAAGAAGAATATAAAGATGACTAGTAGAATGGTGGACTACAGTTCACGTGATTATTCCTACAGATCAGATGAACAACATGGTGATGAGTACTCCCCTAACATAGAAAATACATTAAGAAGTTTGAAATCAGAGATTAGAAGTTGTAAGGAAGATAATGATAGGATCATTCAGTCATAGGAAATACTTTCATAGTAAAAGAAAGCAAAGGTCAATGTATATATTCTTCAAAATTTACCAGATTTGTAGAGACAGGGACAACCAGAGATCAGTTATGGGTAGGAGGAAATGACCAATTGGCATATCACAACGGGTCTTAATCGTGATACATGTTTGATAGTAATGACACATTCATAGATGATATGTTCTTGGATACACCTGATAAGAGGGTTAATGACCATGGGTTCTATTCTAGTTTTGGTTCAGAGAGACATCATCACCATCACCGCCACCATCCATATAGGAGGCTTTTGAAGCAATACTTGCCAAAGGAGTTCAAGAAAGAAAATCATCCTAAATTTGATGGAGAATAAAGAAGTCACACAATGCAGAACATTGGTTTATTGGGATGAATAAGTTTTTCAAATTACATGATTATTCAGAAAATATGAAAGTTGTCATAACTACTTTTAGTCTTAAAGTGAAATACGACATTTGGTGGGAAGATGTGAAGAATGTCAAGGGCATTCGAGAAGAGGAGTTGACTTAAAGTGAGTTCGATAAACTTTTGAGAAATAAGTATTTATCTGAAAGATAATATGATGATAGGGCATAGGAGTTCTATGAGTTGAAGATGAGATCTATGACCAATGAGGAGTATATTAGCAGATACTTGGAGTTGTTGATATATGTGCCTTATCTTAAGGACGAGAAAGCAAAGATTCAAAGATTTATCAGTGGGTTGTTAGTATCATTCAAAGACATAATTGAGTTCGATGAGCCTAGGTCACTGGAGGAAGCCATAAAAAATTTGAAGCATTGATATGAGCAATAAAAGCGCAAGACTAAGTCTAAGTAGGATTGGAAAGGTAATGAGAAGAATAAAGGAAAGTGGGATAATAAGAGAGGAAAACCTTAGGATACAGATGACATGGAGAATGTAGTTCCACAAAAGAAGTTCAATACAATTGACATAGGATAGGAATTTCAGTTTGATGAGCAGAATAAGGGTGATGGAAAGAAGCCTTTGCAGTGTTGGACTTGTGGCAAGGATCATCGCAGCACAGATTTCCCAAAAAATCAAGGTGGTAGACCACATGTTTACAGTGCTTAGGAGGCACAAATAGTTATGGATTTTGGATAGAGTATTGCTCAGATTTATGCAGCATTGGATAATAGGCAGGTTGATGCAGTTGGCTACAAGTACCAAGAAAATAGTTTATCATTGGGTGAGATCTTCTGCATTTGAGCTAAATGGTATGGTTACATCAACACATCTAAATGTACTTCCATTGGGATCATAAAATATGTTGTTGGGTATGGATTAGTTATACATTCACATGAATAAGGTATATTTATATGATTATTTTGTTGAGTGTTTGGATGATGATGGAGATAAGAGAATCTTACAACGTAGGAAGAATCCTATGTCAGTGAGAATGGTTACAACTATGCAGGAAAAGCGCAGTAGTAGGAAATGGTGTGTATTGTTTGTAGTTCATATTTCTAGTGACAAAGGGAAGGATGTTGAGGATGTTGAAGTCTTGAAGAGGTATTTGGTTTTGCAGCAGTTTCAAGATGCATTTCCAACAGAGATTTCATAGTTTCTTCCTCCTAGGGAAATGGACTTTTCTAATGAGTTGATGCCTAGAGCAGCACCAACATCGAAGACACCGTACAGGATGAGCACTCCAGAGTTGGTGGAATTGAAGTTGCAACTTAAGGAAATTCTTGAAAAGGGATACATTAGGCCAAGCGTGTTTCCTTCGGGTGCACCAATATTGTTTGTGAAAAAGAAGGATGGTACTATCAGGTTGTGTATTGGCTATAGGCAGGTGAACAAGGTGACTACCAAGAAAATGTATCCTTTACCACATATTGATGACTTGTTTGATTAATTGAAGGGAGCAACAATGTTCTCAAATATTGATTTGAGATCAGGATATTCAGAAGAACACATTAAATAAAAGGGCATCTACAAGACTACTTTTTGGACCAGGTATGGGAATTATGAGTTTGTTGTCGTTCCTTTTGGTTTGACTAATTCTCTAGCTACTTTCATGTGTTTGATGAATAGTGTGTTCATCCCTATCTACAAAATTTTGTGATAGTATTCATTGATGACATACTAATATATTCCAAGAATAAGGAAGAGCATGCAAAACATCTAGTAGTAGTGTTGAAATTTCTAGGAGAGAATCAATTGTATGCCAAATTTAGTAAGTGCAGTTTCTTTCAGAAAAAAGCTCGTTAATTGGGGCATGTGGTTTCAAAGGAAGGTATAATAGTGGACCCAAAAAATATCAGAGATATCATGGAGTGGGAAAATCCTAGGAATGTGGATGAGGTCAGATTATTCATGGGATTAATAGGTTATTACAGACAGTTCATCAGGAACTTCTCACACATTTCCTATCATATTACATATTTGCCAAGGAAAGGAAAGAATTTTGAATGGATAGAGCAATGTTCAACTAGTTTTGATAAGTTGAAGTAGCTTCTTACAAACGCTCTAGTTCTAAAGATTGCAGATCCAAATAAATAGTTTGTGGTGTGTACAAATGCTTGCAAGAGAGGACTTGGTGTAGTCTTTATGCAAGAGGTACAAGTGGTATGCTACGAGTGAAGGAAATTGAATAAGCATAAGCATAATTATGTGACTCACGATCTTGAGTTGGCAATGAACATTCATGCACTGAAGATGTTGAGACACTATCTTCTTGGTATGAGGTTAATTATGATGAGTGATCACAGTGGGCTGAAGTAATTGTTTGACTAACCTAATCCGAATGTAATACAAGATAGGTGGTTGGCTACGCTCAGTGAGTTTGACTTCGAGATCAAGTACACTAAGAGAAATGAGAATTGGGTTGTAGATGCTCTTAGTATAAGGGTAATAGTAAATCACATTGCGACTATGAGTTCATATGGGACAGACTTACATGGAGGACAACAGGATGATAGGTATCAACAGTTGAGGCACAAGTTACAACAATAGGGTATAGGTGACCAGGGTGTGTATCATCATCTCACAACCGAAGGTTTGGTCATATTTAGGGACATGATCTATGTGTCGAACAACAATGAGCTCAAGAAAACTTATCTTGAGGGAATTTCATATCAATCCATATTCAGGTCACCTCGGATATCAGAAGACTCTAACAACTGTAAAGAAGTTCTATTATTGGCTGAATCTAGAGAAAGAGTTGGCTGAGTTCGTCATAAGGTGTTTGGATTGTCAATGGGTAAAAGCAAATTGCAAGCATCTATGTGGATTATTTCAACCGATTTTAATTCTAGAGTGGAAATGGTAGGTCATTTCCATGGACTTCATTACAAGTTTGTCAAGGACATTGCAGCAACATGATTCTATCATGATTGTGGTTGATAGGTTAACCAAGGTTGATCATTTCATTACAGTTAAGTCTATGAACTCAACTAGTGACATAGCTAAGGTTTTCATTAGGGAGATAGTGAGGTTGCATGGTATTTCTAAGAAGATTGTGTTAGACAAAGATTTCAAGTTCACTTCCATATTTTGGGAAGAGTTGTTTACAGGTTTGGGGACAAAGTTAGCCTTCAATACAAATTATCATCTATAGACTAATAGACAAACGGAGAGGGTTAACATGAGTCTTGAGGACATGTTGAGAATGTATGTCATGCATTAACAACAAAAGTGGGAATATTATCTGCCAATGGTAGATTTTTCATATAATGGGTATCAGGATTCCTTGAAGATGAGTCTGTTAGAGGCACTTTATGGGTGGAGTTGTAACACTCCCATCAACTGGTGTGATCCAGTGAACATGTTATTGATTGGAACGGATATATTGGTAGAGATGGAACAAAAAATGAAAGTTATTAAAAGGAATTTGAAGGTAGCATAGGATAGGGAGAAGATTTATGCAGATAAACATAGAGTATTTAACGAGTTTCAGGTTAGGGAACATGTGTACTTGCACATCAAGCCTAAGAGGAGATCCTTGAGAATTTGATCATGTGCCAGGATGGCACCTCGGTATTGCAGGCCTTTCATGATCCTTGGGAGGATTGGACCAGTGGTATACTGACTTGCACTACCTCTCACAATGAAACTCCATGATGTTTTCCATGTTTCATTGTTTAAAATATTCATGAATTATGTTGATCATGTAATTGACTAGTCTGTATTGCAGGTGGAACCAAAAGGAGAATTCCAACTAGAACCTCAGTGCATATTGCAGTGGAAATAACCCATGCTTTGGAACAAAGAAATCGAGCAAGTTAAAGTGTAGTGGAAATCACTTTGGGCCCAACGAAGCTATGTGGGAGATGACTCATTAGATGTAGGCTATGTATCCTTCTTTATTTACTTGTTGAGCGGATGTATTTTGATATATGTGCTTGATGTTGTGTTTTGGTTATTTCTATATATTATGAATATGTCTATAAATATTGCATCGAGATGTGTTATAAAGCTCCAATAAGCAGTGTGGTGTTCATGGTATCATGGTCATGGTCTTGGCAGTATGATATGATGTAAATGTTGCATCGAGTTGTGTTATAAAGCTCCATGGTAAGCATGTGGTCTGTTGGTTCATAAGTGTCATTGAACACCAAGGATGATGTTCCCCCAGGGGGGGCATTGGTAAAAGCCCCTGGTTGATTTCCAATGTTAATAGAAAAATAAGACCAATATCATGGGACATGTATTATGCGAGGGAATTAGACCTTCTTGGTGATTCTCAGGTAAGTTTGGCTTGGAATTGTGGCTTAGATCTTGGAATCATAGTCACTGAACTGAGCAATTTAGGTCACAATCACATGGAGCAAGGCTTGTGGGTGTGCTTGGATTGCCTCAATCGCAAGTAGATAGTGTCAAGTGTGCAGTTGTGGGTCTAGTTCACTAAAAAGTAGCCACAGGTCAGTGTTTGGTAACCTGGAGTTGCTCTTTGGCCCCTGGGTATCGTGTAAGCCTTGAGGAATGTCTGTGAGTTGTCAGTTGTTGGCCCCACTTCTATAATTGAAGCTTGGAGGTATTCTCATGTCATAGTAACTCTTCGTCTCATGTTTACCCTAATAGGGCGGTGAAATTTGGTAAATGTGGAAAGGGTGGTTACAAGTAAAAGCTTGGTGGTATCAATAAATCATTGAGAATTACTTTAGTTATTGAGCTCATGCTCATTTAATTTGAAGGAATCATTCGAGGATCAATACACATCCACATTAGTGTAAGGTATTATAGAAAGGTTCCTTTGGTTGTAAGAAATCATGTTTTCGCATTATCACTTGTGCATGGTGGCCTTGCTATAGAAAAAGGTTTCAACATTTTGGCTTTGTTCAATTGGTTTATGTCAATGGATCTAAGTAGTTTAAGCACTTCTTTTAATTCTACAAAAGGCCAGGAAATCCTAAGATTGGATTAGGAGCCTCTCCATGTACTTCTTGAGCTCATTTCTTTCTTAGCAGGAAACTTTTCCAAGTATGAAATACTTTTGATACTTTAATTAAGCTCGACATATGTTCTAAATTGAATTTATTTCCCAACTTTGGAAAAATAAAAAACTAGTCATCTTTAATAAATAGAAGCATGATAACTCATTTATAAAATTTGATAAATTATTGTAATGGTGAATTTGTTGTTGTAGATCTAAGTGAAAAGGTATAAATGTTCATTAGACAGTTAGCACTTATGACAATCATTATAGTATTCTAGTAGGGTCTTGTACACTGCAAGTTTAGTCCTAATAGGGTAATCTAGATCCCAATTAGCTATGTTATCTTAACTATTTAAATAGCAAGAAAGACAAATATAAGATGAAATATAGTAACTATACTAAGGGATAGCCAACAACCTCTCTCTTGCCTATTTTTCAAGTAAGGGTAGACTGAGTGATTGACCCAAGTTTGATTCCATGAAATGACATGCTTAAACTGTATTGATTATGCTCCAGTAGGAGGCCCCAAGGAGTTTTCACTCTGTTCGTGGTCAATATGGGACGTCTCGTCTCTTGATTAGTCATTGGGTGTTTACTGTTATTAAAAGAAAATAGCAAGCAAAACAAACAACAATGAAAAAAAAGGTCATGGAAACAAACAACAATGAAAGAGGAATAATCGAAGGAGACCCATGATTCTAGAGTTTCCCTCTCATTATGTACAACATGAGCTTGTACTCTCAAGCAGGGTCAAAAGTGGTGGCCAGTTTGATATCTTCAAGATTAATTATTCCCCATCCCCAATCATATCAACATAAATTAGCTTTCCCTTATGGGTAAATTAGCAATTAAGTATGTGTGAGCTACTTCATGTACAAAGAGAGAAATGTAAGGAGAACAACCACAAGACAACAGTGTTGCAAATTCTCTAAGGTGACAAAATATCACAGGAAAAAGGTACATGCATGACTTGGGTGTTTTCTGCAATCAGATCAACCTCACCATCAGGAAAAGGTAGTGGATTGATAGGGATTCCAACAATTGAGAAAACTACACCTACTCCAGAATCCGAGTTTGATCTACGTAAATAGAATGATGACTTATGAATAGATTCTTGTCTCATTGTATTGTCTTATGTAGAACTTTTTTCAAATAAAGATATCTACTCTGAAGGACATGGTTATTAAAGTGTATGTGAATAGAATTTTACTTGAATTTTATTTTCATTTTCAATGAAATAGATATGATGTCTTTAGAATTTCCAATTCCTTCGATGCAGCTTCTAAGTCTCTTTCGATTTGTTTGTTACTACGATAAAATAAAATCAAGGAAGACATCTCCACCATATCGTGTATTATTGCACAATGAAAATTATAACAAACAAGATTCTAATGTGCAAGTTTTGATGGAGGTTATGCCAAGAAATACCCTTGATATTGTTGTTAATATCTTGCAAAAGTCCCATTACAATGGCCTTGCATTCGTAATTATTTGTGCTTAGGTTGATGTTGAAGAAAATTGTACACAACTTCAAGGAAATAACTTAGTTTTGTTGAACCTGCCAATGATGGTTGCTGAAGATTTCAGTCATATTGACTTGTCAAGAGCACTGCATACTCTAACTAGGGTAGAGTTGTAGGTATGCACATCAATGTTAGTCATATAAGTACAATATATAAAATTAACTATAGGAATATTAGAATGCAATGCCTTGAAAATGGAATGATAATACCTCTATATTTCTGAATGCACATTTGTATCTCTCTGTAAATGAAATGAATCAAAGCAAAGAGATCATGCTACTTGTGGTACTTCAGGAACTCTGTATTATGAAGGCAATGATAGAGAGTATTTTCTATCTTCTCTCAGTTTACATGGCTAAATTTTCGTAGTGCATGGCCTTGTCTACATTTAATGGAAACTTGTATTTAGTTGTATTTTCTAAATTTCAAGATAATTCCTTACCCTTGTGGATGATTTTGGTGACTTAGCTAAGTTACTGTGAAATCTTAATGAGGTTGAAGGGGCAAATAGAATCTGAAAGTCTTTGCAAGTAAGAGAGACATATAAATTTTGAATGTATTTTTCTTGTTTTGATGATTTGGTATGAAGGTTAATTTTATTGTAGATTCTGTTATCTGTAGCCAGAAGAGTACTTAGGTTAACTGAGAGGTAGCATCACATGATTTGGAGGGGTTAAATGTCTTAACACATTTCACAAGTTTGTCAAAGCGGATTTGTCAAGAACAAAGCCTTCTAATCTTCAAATGGAATGCCCAACACATTAGAAAACAAAATATGCCCTTGGAAACTAGGTGTGGGAAAATCCAATGAGACATGAACGGTTGTGCCTTTTGCCTTTTATATAATGGAGATTAAAATTCAAAACACAAAGTAGTCCAATATTTTTGCAATGTTATGAGACACTATGGTGATATGACCCCAAGAGGGGCATATATGGGTTTAAATGTATATGTAATGGTTTTAGCATATGTAATACGGGTTGGCCTAATAAAGAACCCTTAGTCACTATTGAGGGATGCCATTTTATTTGGATATATAAATGTATGAAGGTTGTTGAAGGAGATTGTCCTATATTATAAGGAGTTAGTGTGTAACTAATCTCTATTATGTCTTCTATAGTTATGATCCATGTTCACATATTGTGTGCGTTATGTACTATGGTTTATTATAATATCTTAGGTATTTTGTACATACCATTTAGTATTAGAGTAGACGATCCTTGTTTAGGCTCCTTGAATGAGTGATCTTACATGGATTTTACTATTAACTATAACATGGGATATTAACTATAACATGGGATAATTTCAATAAGCAAAACTTTTAATTTGAATAGAAGATATAGTGAGGTACATTAAATCAAATCTAGTTCACTATATTTTGAGATGTATAATCTATGCAAGTTAAACTTTTTGTTTAGTCCTGAAATTAGACTTATAGGTGGTTCAAGTAAAATATTCATATTTGAAGATTGAAAGCTCTAAACCAGGTGACACCAATGTCATTATAAAGAATATGAGGTTCAATGTTTAGTGTTTATAGTTCAAATTATAGAATATGCTATGAAAAATGGACATTTGGCATATTTTACAAGTTTGCTCCCCTAAAAGGTTCCAAAATCAAGCCCTCAAGTAAAATTATCATAAATTTATCTTGGTACAACATATTTGGTGAGATTCATGGAATTATAGAGATGAAAAAGTACATTATCATAGGAAAAATATTTAGACTCAAGGTGTGGAAATTTTGGAGTTACATTAAAGGTTGGCGTGTAGGATATCTCCAAATTAGACTTTTAAAAAGTATGTTAAATTAAAAGAGGCACAACTTTTGATTAAAACGTGATTCAAAAGCCATTGGAATGAGGAAATAAACTAAAATATTTTTGTATTTTTTTTTACAAATTAGGATAAACACCAAAGGTGGAGGGATTAATATATGTTTGAGGCTACTTATTGTATTGCTACCAAAACTCTCTAATGAAGACTCATAATCTTTATAAAATACCAATTAGAAAACATATAAATAGTAGTCATATAAATTAAATGAATGATAAACAATGATATTATCAAAACATTTGTGTTATTTAGTCTATGTTACTGTGAGAATGTGTAAAACCAACAAAAAGTAGAGGTAGCAAACACATTGCATAAGTTCTAAAATAGAAATAATGTTTGGTAATCCTTGATGTCATCTACTATAAAACCAAAAATTGTTAATACTTGATTTCGTCTACTATAAATTGAAAAAAAATTATCAGATTATTAAATCTAGATGATCCAATTTTATTTCAAAAAAATGAAAATTCTAAAAAACTTATTCTAAAATAAGCCAGATATGCATAGCTTTGTTTAGGCTCCAGAAAAAGCCTCATTCTGGTGGCCAAACACATTTTCACCACTGTACACAAAATAAAGAAATCCATCTTCATCTTTGTGCTCCTCATACACAGTTGACATTACAGTGGCTGCATGCAAATATATTCACCATAACAATCATTAGCAACACACATAAAACCAAAACCAGATAGTGTCATAAAATAGTAAAGCAGAAATCAATTTGCTTGAAATTACCAGTTGATGGCAACACATCGTTAACAAAAATAAAGAGTGCCTTCTTTGAACTCAGATTTATTCTCTTTCGCACCACATACACCAATTGCCCAACACTAAGATCGGCTGGGATTAGATATCTGAAAATCCAATACCATAACTTTAATTCATTTTTTTTTTAATAATTAAATGCATATCTAACAAAATTGAATCATAGGGGAGAGATTCAACACAATTGTAATCATCAAATTAGGTTTCTAATAATAATTTTTACCTAGATAACTATGTAGAATAAGTTAAATAATCTCACAGGTCATTTCATTGTGGTAGTAGGACGAGTACTTACTTCACATTGTCAATGTTTGGTACGTTACTCTTCTCCAACTTCTGAACAATAACCTGCACATTTTTGCTTGCCGAGTTAGCTTTAAAATTTTATTGCATAAAATCAAAGATAAAACAAGGTAATAAAATGATTTTTAATTGTAATTTTTTTATTTGTCTCGAAAAAGAACAATACAACGAAATAATTTAGTCGAGAATTTATTTTGTGATCTTACAGGTATTTTGTGAGGATACTTGTCGCGAATCCTTTTAGCCTCTGCTTTCCTCATCTCTAACAAATCACAATGAAAATACGTTTACGTGGATTGCAAATTTTAACATTTAAATCTGGTAAAATATAAAAATTAGCATTCTTAAAAACACATAACTATAACTTAATTATTTAAAACTCATAATTGTTTATACCAAAAGAATGTTCCTTCTTGAAGGGATTCCTCTCCATTGTAAAATGCCTTGTTTATTGGATTCCTATTTGCCAACAACACAACACAAAAACTAATAAGAAGAAAGTACAGAAAAACAAAATGCACAAATAATCACAAATCATTGAACAATACAGAAAAAACAAAATACACAAATAATAACAAATCATTTGATAGTTTTGCTATTACTTTTTAATATGTTTTATTAAAAAATAAAATATTTTAGTGAGAAAATTTTAAATCTAACTTAATCATAAATTTTAAAATTTTTGATAAATATAACAGAAATTAACTTTACACACATAAATATATATATATAAAACACGTAACAAAATCCTCGTCATAATATTAGACTAAAGTATACATTTTAAAAAAAGACTAAAGTACACGTAACCAATTACTTTGCATGAAATCGAACTTTTTTTATTTGACTTTTGGGAGAGGAAAGAAAATCAATTTTTGACTATAGAAGTGTCCCACCTTGCTGCGATTAGTTTAGAAAGTATTTTTGAATGCACGAGCAATTTTTGGAAACTAGTTGAATTTAGTGGAAATCGATGAATACCATTAGTTGAATTTAGTTATATATATATGGAAACTAAAAGCGAATTGGAACAAAAAATTAAAGAATAGTATGTCGGCGGATCACAATTCAAATAACCATTTACTTATTCAACGGAAAAATTAATAATATGTGGAGCGATTTCCACGTAACCATGTTATTCTGGGTAGATTTTTATAACCATTTAGTTGTTCTAAGTGAAATATTGATAACATGTGGGGCCATCTCTCACAAAACCATGTCATTATGGGTAGATCTTTGTAATTAGTGACAAGTGGATTAATAGGTTTTTATAATTTTAAATTGTATTAATTGTATTATTAGATGAATTTGAAGGGTGTTTAGAGTTGCTTCACACTATAGATAGGTCCAATAAAATTATGTAATTATGTAAAATGGAATTTTTATAAATCTGGTTTTTTAAGTTTTAATTTATAAAAATGTGTAAAAGTTTAAAATATGAGTATTTTATATTATTTTAAATTAAGAGATTTTATTATATTATTTATCAATTTTATTTTATATATTGGTTAAATCTATTAATTAGTAGTAAAATTATTTATTATATTATTTATAGAAGTTCATGTAATTTTATAAAAAAACATGATGTTATGAGTATTAAAAATATTTTGAAATCAAATAGATATAAAATTTATAAAATCAATTTTATAATTCTTTACAATTTACAACAAGCTATTATATTATACATGGTTAAAAATATCATTGAAATTGAACACTTTGATATAGTTAAGGAGGAAAGTTAGTAACTTTGACTTTTTAAGCCCTAACCATTAAGTTGATTAGGCCTACGACCCTTGTTTTACTACCCCAACCACTGTCAAGGCCTTGAGAATAGTTCACATTACACAATTCCTCCTAACATTACTTATATTCCTCGTTAAAGTCAAAGTATCATCTACAAAGGGCGTGTTTGGTGGTTTGATACTCCGTTCATGGCCATTGAGGTTGAGAAGAATCATTCAAGATCCAAGGCCCTTGATTTCATCCATTCACCATTACTAAGCCCTTGCTACCCTCCCATGATGCAAAATACTTTCTAACACATCTTACTAAGTTAGATTATAATGAAGTCCTATAAAGGTCGTGTTGTGGCTTGAGGAATTATTGATGGAAATTGAGCCCAAGAAGCCTCACTTAGAGCCTAATTCACTCGTTTTCATTCCCTATTCATTATAAAGACCGAAAGAATTGCTTTTGTTGCATAATACCAACTAATGGTAATTGCATTCCTAGTCAAAGTACAAACATCCAATTGACTAAAAAGAATCGAGAATTAACAACAACAATGCATGGAGATAAAAAAAAATAAGATCATGTAACAATTGACTATCAAATATTAAAATTGAAAAGAACTTGATTTGGATGGATGGATTTTCACAAGTGGTAGTAAGAAAGTAGAAATATAAGTAAATTATATTACTTAGTTTCATCACATGGAAAATATTTGAATACAAATCTTTGAGGGAAAACAATTCAAAATGAGGGCTCTATGATATGACCTCAAGTGGGGCACATATGAGGTCAAATGTCTTTTAAATTGGGGTTGGCCTAATAAAGGGGCCAACATCTGTAATATGTGGGAATGACTATATATAGAGGTCAATATAATCATTATTGAGATAAGGACACATGGTTTGGATGCATGAATGTATCAGGGTTATTATAGGAAGTTATCTTCTTCTATATGGAACTATTGCATAACTCATCTCTATTTCCACTTTGGGAGTTGTGCTCCACATGCATATATCATGTACATTGTGTGTACTCTAGTTTATTATGATATATGAAGTATTTGGTACATAACAATGGTTTTCCACAATCTTTTACATTTTGCTTATGTCTTTCTGCTCCATTAAAATCTCCTCCACACTCATTACTCATATATGGAACAACTATGGTGGCTAAAGGAAATGAGAACTTTTCCCTCCTTCAACTAGGTTTCTTATAGTTAGAATTAGGGTTTCATCAACCTCTTGAAATATTCAAGACACTTATAGATCTCTCTAGTGGACTCACAAACATGTCTAGCTCCACATATGTCTATTATGGTGCATTGACAGGCTACCACTTAGACCTTCTGGATTAATTGAATTGTTACCTTTCCAGGGGCATAACTTTCACATACATACCTATTTGACAAATATAAAACATTATTAAAAAGCTAATGACTAATAGAAAGTAGTGGGGACCTCTAATACATGTCCCCTCAAAATCAAACACCACAAAATTTTACTTCCTTAACATTGAACAAGAGGATTTTAAGGTTTTTAGGATTTGACCCAAGCCAACCCTTTTCAATCTCAAATTTTCTCCTTCTCATCCCAGATCATCATTTAATTCATATAATAAATATGTAAATCCATTTTGAATCAAGTGGAATGTCTTTTATAAGATAAATGATTAATGAGCCCAAGGGGTTATCAATGTTTAAAAACAAGCCATGGACTTATGTGCCAAATGGATTATTTAATATGAGAACAAGAGAAAACATGGAAAATTTCCCTTAAGTAATTGCTTTTGTTGTGGACTACCTTATGGAAAAAGAGGTTGGGAACAACTTCAGCTTCAAAGCCTCCTTGTTACTCCCATCCCAATCATGATTGGGGGATCTTTCATTGAGAACAGTATTGAGAGGTTGTTAAGTGAGTCTTTCTCCATTAGAGGAGAGAGTTTTAGATTTAAAATTTCATTCAATAACCACTCTATACCAATTAATTTTTATCTTTTAACGACAAGCCTTAGGGTGAAAATACTATGTTCTTTTTCTTTAGAATGTTCTTTAAAAACATTACGTCTCTTTAGAACACCTTCTCCTTCGAATTTAGAAATTGAACTTGTGGGCTCAACTCAAAAAGGTCTTTCAAGTAAGTAATCTTGATTGGTTCGTAATTGAAAAAAAATAAACCCTAGTTCCCTATTTTGTTTTGTTTTAAAATTGGATATCAGATCCCCATATAATTGGTGGAAAGGATCAGCCTAGGATTATAGGAAGCCCTTCCTCAAGTAATGTAACAACCCTTGGTTGATTTCCTATGTAAATAAAAAAATAATACCAATGTCATGGGACATGTATTCCAAGTTGAATGTTGGGTAAAACATAGTGATGGGTATCACTAGTGCTTAATAAATGGTTATGGAAATTGGCACAGGAATTAGTGAAGCCAAAGATGCATTAATTGGAATTTTATTTATAAAATAAAGAAAAATAGGAGAAAAGGGAGATGAAGGGTCACAATTTTGCATGATAGGGAAATTGAAGGAAAAATCATGAAAACAGAGGCCTTAATGATAAAAAGGCGTCTAAGGATCAATTCATGGCTTTTATCAGTTTAGCCTTTTGATAGTTTTGGGCTGAACTCTCTTATATTTTCTCATTCCCTAATACTCTTGCATAATTAGAGAATTATTGGAGCATGCTTAGAGCACTTTAGCATTCACTTGGGTTTGGAGGAAATAAGGCAAAGGAAAGCGGGAAAATGTCAGGGAACAATATGATCAATGACTGCAACTAGATTTCTTTGCAAGTAAGAGGTTGCATGTATGATTTCCTTGTGGGTTTATGGATGCATGGTATATGCATGTGATTTTATGGTTATGTGTTATCATTGGCATGTAGATTTGCCTAAATTGACAATGGTTTTAGCCATGCCTTGCCATTTCCTAGATAGTCATGGTGTTATGGGTTTTTCCACTTGATTGTTTTGTGGTTGGTACTCATAATTCCTTATGGTTGTGGTTTGGAACGAAAGCTCTAGAAGCCTTGTGATAGATTGGGCTGGGTTACTAGTCCTGGAGGCTAGGTTGGGACAAACGTTCTAGAGCCCTTGGTGGGTTTAGTTACTAGTCCCTAGAGCCGAGTTGGACAAATGCTCTAGAGCTCTAGAAGGTTGTGGGTTGGGTTACTAGTTCCTGGAGTCCTAAATAACTTAGGTAGAGACCGATCTAGTTGGTGTTAGTGATGTCCGAGTATCGAGGTGGAATCATTGTGGTTGAGGGTTGAGTTGGTTTGGCCTCTGGATGCCTTGGCTTGGTTTTGTTTTCTTTTATTCCATGAAATCACACGTTCATGCTTAGAATATGATGTGGGGGTGATTTTCTGAAATATAGATTTGGTTCAACCCAATCTATGGTCATGTGGTACGTGGAAGTCCTTGACTTTGTTGGGTTTTCATATGTTAATAAGAGTTATACTTCTATTGTGATTAATGTATATTTGCAATGATTATGTCGGTGATATTATGGCTGAGTTGCAATCGTTTCTATGTTGGTTAATTGCTAGTTACATGTTGGTTATGTGATGCATATTACTTATGGATCTTGACATGTTTTGAAGAATGTATGAATGGTTGATGAATGCATGGACTAACAATTATTATTGCAACTATTATGAGAGGGAATTATACCTTCTTGGTGATTCTGAGATAAGTTTCAGACTTCTATGATCATATATGCATTCATGACATGCGGTTTACATGTTCACCATATGTTTGATGAAATGGTTGTCATGGTTAGGCCTGGTTAGGTCAACTGTATGTTTAGCATCGTAATTATGTTATTTATCATTATGATAAATTTCAGACAGTTCTGGGTAGGGGTCTGGAGGGTCCCATGGAATTGTGGCTTAGATCTCATGATCGTAGGCACTAATCTCAATAGTTTAGGTTACAACAGCAAGGAGCAAGGCTTGTGGGTTCAATTGGAGGCCTTCAATTGCATGCATGTAGTGTCACCCCGGTTGTTCATAACAAACTTGGAAACGACAGTGCTATATGCACAAGTACTAGCTCTTGCCGCAGGCTATCACTTGATCATCTGGCACAAGTTTGCTAAGAGCTGAAGCCAACTTCTATGAGCTCTTAGAAGAATATTTTAGCTGTGATGGACAAAATCTAACTCAAAGGAGGTTAGTCTACTTGCAGAAAGAAGTTGTAAGCTAAAAGGAAATGCAAACCCTAGCAAACCCTAACTTTACTGGCTAACCCTACTGGGGCAAGAAAAGAGATGAAAGTGGTGGAAATGGATGCCATTGACTTTTAGAAAGGTAAAATGCATGTGAATAAGCTACTTCTGAAGTAAAATCTAGAAAAAAACATCTTTTTGCATTTTTGAGTGATTTTGCAGAATTATTATGCATGTGCTTTAATGATTTTTTATTGTGCAGAGGTTGATCAGTGAAAGGAAATGGAGTGGGCATTTATAGGAGGTTGTGAAGGTGATAAGAGGCCCTAAGGGGTCCCTAGCACCCTTCCAAAGAGTTTCATAACAATTATATCTTGAAAGACTGCTCACGTGAACTTCTACAAGAAGCCTGCAGGGGTTCTACAGGATGTTCTACAAGAAGATCCGAAAGAGGATTTTAGAGGGTGGATGGTAGAAAAAATTGTGGGAAAGCGGAAATGGAGGTTGGATGAGGATGCAAAGGGGTATAGGACCTGGTAAATGAGGTTAAGGAGTCAGGAAGGTGGTTGGATTTGTTCAAGGGTGGAGGGAGCAATGCTGCACAAGAATGTAGAAATTAGGGCAAATTGGAAAAGTGTGGCAAATGAAGGGAAGGAATATTGGATTAGGGGTTGGAGCAGGTTGTATGATGGAGGAAGAATAGGCAGGGATGTATTATAGGTGTTCTGCACACCATTTTCCAAAACTGATCGAACAAAGACAAGGAAACCAGAGATCTAACTATTTTGACCTAATCTGACCTAAAAACCAGAAACATGATGAACATAAGTTTATAGACAGGAAATCATGCAAGATAACTATGGAAACTAAGCAAGAACAGATCTTAAATATGAAAGTACAACTGGTATCAACTTTTCCAACTAAAAATCTAACACTAGCAATTGCATGGAAAGGCAAAAACAATGTTTTTTGTGGCAACAAGTATGCCCTGGTCTCAGGTCATGGTCCCAAGGAGGGAGAGATGAGATCAGGGATTGCTTGGTGGCCTTTTTATAGATCTTTTATTTTACCAAACTGTCAAATCAACCTGAAGTATGAAAATCTATTTTAATCATCAAAAACAACCTAAGTAGCAAAGCAAGATCTTAACCTAAATAACAGAAATTATTCTATCAATGCAGCAAAGACACATAAAATTACACAAAGGAGGTACTTGCACTTGTGTTGGGCCCAACCCCAAGAGCTAAAGCCTCCTAAGAAAGCTCAGAGCTAGTACAAAGTGAAATTTATCTCCATTATTCGAAAAATAATCATGTCACTAAACTATTTGTAGCAAAAGCTTGAAGATGAGCTGAAATGCAGAGCTGCACTAAAGTGTGAAAAACAACTATTCAATAGCTAAAATACCAAGGCTTGAATCCTTCCTAATTATGCCCCGTGAGGACTTCCAACAACCCTCCTTAACATTAGGATCTTGGCTGCTCAAAACTACAATTAATCAGCCACTTTACAAAATCTGCTCGGCTGCCCCTTGAAGTCATCTTTGGTGGGCTGTTGAACTCTGAGCTGATGGTGGAGAACTCGAGGAAGGGGTCATTTAGTGCTGGAGACACCCTTTGTACAAATCCTCAACCTTGTTCCTTCATATTTGGCTGTCAACTTGTTCATAAATGCTTGATCTTGGTCCAAAAGATGTCCAAAATTTTGCAATAAGCGCGTATTAGACTTTGTGGTCAAGTGACTATTCTCATTCATTCAATTAACATAAATATATTAAAAATCATGCATAGAACTATGAAGAATGGTGGATTAATTGAGAATAATAGGAAAAATGAGCCCAATAATTTACCCATTTTTGGGGCTCATCATCACCCCCTACTGAATGTGTTGCTCATCCTTTGAGCAACTATTCCAGCTCATCATCTTTGATTGCTTCGAATGCCTCTCTGACATCCCAGGCTTCTAAGGTGATGTCTTCTTCTTAGTCATGAAACCCTGCTTTTCTCTCTACCTCCTCCCATTTCCTGTGTTATTCTTCTTCATTGACCCCTTCTAGCAGTCCCAAAAGCGACGGAGGACTGAACTTTAGGCCAATCCAGTTGGCCTTTAGATTTTGCATTGAATGTTTGTAAAGGGGTACTCTGGCCAAAGCCTCCCGCATCCTTGTTGGGAAGTGGTATTATCTTATTTCAGACTGTGGGACAATGTGTTCCATCTCCTTGTGCAAGCATGAATGCAGTTATCACCCAACAATCTTTCCATGTCCTCAAAGTGAGCAATGGCCTGAGCTTGTCTTTTAATGTAGTCTGGGAGAACCTAAGGGTTTTTGGCTAGATGTTGATGGGCATACACTAAAGCTAAGGGATCTTCTGGTTCTGCTTTGATCATGAGTGGTTCAATTAGCTCCTTGTCCATAACTTCTCGAATTTCTGTTGCCCTCTTTTCCTCATGGCTTAAGCAAGAGGCCATGATCATTAGTTTCACATCTCCCAATGCTACGTTGGGTTACCATAGATTCATGTTTGGAAGTTCCAAGTTGTGTAAATCGAATTATACTAACTTAGCCTTATCTTTAGCTGAGCTACTGTCACATAAATACATGAATTGATTGTAGTTTTGGAATGGAATGGTGCCCCTTTGGGCCAGTGTGTTAATTTGAAATTGCAACCATTGATCTTTAAGATATAATGCATATGACTTAGCAGGTTGCCTACTCTGTAAGGCTTCTACTGCCCAGCTGGCCATGCAGGCCATTTGGGCTTCTTTCTCTTGCACTTGATGTTTTAAAGCCTATATTTCCTCTGCTGCCCGTGACTCCTTTTCCTATAGTATTTATGTTAGCATCTCAACATCATTTGGCAGCTTTTCTTCTCTCTGTTGTTCCTCAGTTGTTTCCTTGTCTACTGGAGGTCCTTCTTGTTGCTGCTACTCTCCCACAATGGATGGCCTATCTTCCTTATGACCTTCCTGTAGCTGCAACTACTTTCTCAGCAGCTCATTCTCTTCCTGTAATTTGGCTCTCTAACTACTTTCCATGTGCCTCACCATGGCCAACTCTTTCCTTGATTCCTTTAGTTGTTCCTCCAGGTGGCCTATGTCTGCAACATCCTTGGATTTGGCCTTCTCCTCCAATTTCTCAATTTCTTTTAACTTTGCTAGAGTTTCATGTAGAGATGTTTCAGCTTCCTATAGAGCTATTTTTGAGTCCATCATCCTAATTCTTTCTCTCCAGGTGGAGGTTTCTGGGCTTCCTCTTTCATAGGTGATAGATATCTTTGAAGGAGACTCTTCTTTCAGTTTAGTGATTGTGTCCTGAATGACAATTGGTTCCTTTGATTGTGGCTAGGGTTTGCCCACTTTGATCCGTGTGCTTCTCCTGGCTTTAAAGTACATGGAGGTTTGCCTCTTTCTATTTCATTTTTGTTTTGTAGGTGTGCTTAATGCAGCAAGCACAGCTGCTGCCTCCCTTGCCAATGTCTCCAGGGATTTCTCTTCCTGTTGGTCTTTCTCTTCACTTCCTGTAGAAATCTCTGTGTCCATTGTTTTCGTCTATGTGACTGATATCTTAGGGTGTGCCTTTTCCTTTTCTTTTTGGGTGCCTACTTTAGCTGTGGTAGCCTTCATTTGGGCCTTTTCGTCCTTTTCCTTTCTACTATGTATCCTCTTTTCCCTTGTTGTTTTTGTTGTTGTTTCTTCCTCTGTTTTAGGCTCAACAGTCTTGCTAATTTCTTTCTGTTCTTCTTTTGCTTCCTCTGTTCTGCCCTCTGCTTGGATGTCCTGTGTTCCCTCATCATTGTTTTTCTCCATTTCTTCAGTTTGCCCCCCCTCCTCACTGCTGGATGGAGTGATGTTTTCAACCAAAGTTCTAATGTTATCATTTCTGGACATGTTTTTGAAGATTTCCCAAGATATTGGGACAATGTAGGTGTGTAAAGCATCTTCCACCAAAGTTTGATGAGCCCATGGTGGGCCAACTGATCTGGGATCCCTTCATTTAGCTTTGTACCACATTCAATTAAGGACTAAAGAAGGAAATATGGGATGCTCAGTTTCTTGGCTGGAGACAAGTCAATCCCATGCCTTAATTCACATAACAACCTGAAATGGTATCCATAGATGATGCTAAACCTCCCTTCACATGTGACGTACTTCATAATTTGTTAAATAACTTCACTCCAGAGAGGAGGCAGGCTTGTCCTTCTAACTCCATTTTTGTCTTCTATAGGATGCTCCTCGGGTAGAAAAAATGTTTTCTTAGCAATTTGGCCCGATGATCTCTCTTCCTTTCTCCAAGGGAGCCCCGGTGGTAGACCAGTAATTCTACTCATGAGATCAAAGGTGAGTTCTAGGGTCAAACCCCTAAAACTAATTGTGGCATGTGTCTTTGAATGTGGTCTTAGGG
>APFE030767330.1:0-10715 GCA_000404065.3 Pinus taeda | reverse complement strand
GTGTGTGTGTGGTAGATGAGTGTTTACATGAAATTGATTATGATACTTATGTGTTTTCATTGTGGATGTTGAAAGATTGCAAACACACTGTATCAAGTGCTTAATAGTAAATGTAGTGAATAATGTTTTTCTCTTAAAGTGATGTATACCAATTCAATTGGAAAGCCATGTAGTGCTAGGGATGAGGATTAAAATAAGGCATTGATTGGTAAGATTTCTCCTCAAGTGTAAAGATACTAAAAGGGGTGGGGTCACCACCTATTTTTCTGAAAGGAAGCTTTGGTCAATCTATTCATGAAAAGGTTTGATTGAATTAGTATTTTTTATAGAATAATGTAGTGAATGATTCATTTTAATAAGTTGGAAATTCAATATTCAAAGGTAAGTCATTACCATGTGAAACAAATATTTAGAGACAATGTCTATTTAGTAGTGGCCATATAAATAATAATAACAATAATCTAATTTGAAGGTCATGGTCAAGACTAGACACCAAATTGATGTATGATATCACCTTGTTTGTGTGACAAAGGACCTACCTTTGCATCACAAATTGATTCCCAAAATCTCTGAAGGTGTACAAACTCCCCCTCTAGATTTAAACATGTGGTCTCATATGAGGAAGCACATGTTCTTAGCAATTAAATCCGTTCAATCTATAAACCTCCCATTTTGATAAAAATCTTACAACAAATACAAGGTTTCAAGCCAAATATGTAACTCTCATAAGATGGTTTTAGAATTACCCAAAGGGCCAAAAAATTATTTTTTTGCATGAGAATGGGAAAAATAATCTTTTGGAAGTGTCATCTTGTATGCCATTTTCATTTGAGATCATTTTCATTTTCATGTTAAGGGTAATTTGAATGTGTTATCAGCATGCATATATGTATTTTGGATATTGTTGTTCAAAATCCAAAATATTTGATAAATACTACTTTATGTTGCATAATTATTGGAAGAAACTCAGAAAAACCTATATGAATGTTAAATTATATTATTTAAATAAATTATATTTTTCTTTATGTGCTAAGCAGAGCCTAAGATGGAGTCAACTCTAAACTTGAATGGAAGAACAATTTTCCCACTAATGGGATTCTATTAGTAGAATTCTATGACACTCGAAACATTGCTTTGTTATTTCAATTTGTCTTTCATTTTTATTATATAGAAAATTTAATAAGAGGGAAAAACTCCATTGAATATGGTTTATGTACCATTCTAAAAATTATATTTCTTAGAGTGTGATATTTCATGTTCGACAAAAAGTCTTATTTTTTTTTGTCTTTTTTTTCATTAGACATTTTAGGAATATATATGTCTTTAATTTTTATTTATTTCCTTTATTAAACATTGTGTATGTACTACTTTACAAATTAGGCTGGATCAAATGCAATTATACACTAAAATGACATAGTTTTGTTATTTTTTTTATTTGACATAGGAAGAATAATTAGGTCTTTCATTTTTATTATATTATTAATTTAATAGGCAACAAATAGCTAATTTAATGTAGTGGATTTACATTTTATAAATCATATTATTTATAAAGGATATGTTTTACATTGGACAAAATGTTCTTATACATTAAAATTTCATCATTCTTGTTATATATATGTATATATATTTTGTTAGATATGAAGAATAATTACTAATAGTGTATACATTAAATTGATTGTGATAATTGTATGTTTGAATTGTGTATGTTGAAACAATCTAAACACATTGTATCAAGTGATTAATAGTAAATGTAGTGAATAATGTTTTTCTCTTAAAATGACTTATACCAATTCAATTGGAAGACCATATAGTGCTAGGGATGAGGACTAAAATGAGGCATTGATTGGTAACATTTCTCTTCAAGTGTAAAGCTACTAGCACTGGTGGGATCACCACCTTCTTTCCTTAAAATAAGCTTTCGTTAATTTATTCATGAAAAGGTTTTATTGAATTAATATTTTCTTAATGTAGTGAATGATTCATTTTCATTTGTTTGAAATTTTATACTTTATAATGGCTAAGATCTATACTATTTAAAAAATTATTTTCATAACAATTAAAAGAGCTCCTCTTTGCTTCGTGATTATAATCTCTACTAATAGGGTCATTTATTCATGAAAAAGTTTTATTGAATTAATATTTTCTTAATGTAGTGAATGATTCATTTTCATTTGTTTGAAATTTTATACTTTATAATGGCTAAGATCTATACTATTTTAAAAATTATTTTGATAACAATTAAAAGAGCTCCTCTTTGCTTCGTGATTATAATCTCTACTAATAGGGTCAACCACACGAAGGTGGAATCTTATATGCCCACGAAAACATTACATTGTTTATATGGGGTTTTTTTATATATCAACATGTGGAGACGATTTAATTCTATTAATTTAATATGTTAAATAATTATTGTTGTAGCACTAATATTTATTAAAAATAATTTCTACTTATGATTTTTTGTAAATGTTCCAATTAAATTTTTAATGCTACAATGGAAAATGCCAAAAAAAAATGTTGAAATTATGCAGAAAATAAAAAATTACCAAATACATTTTTAAAAACAAGCAGAAAAATTACAAATCTTGAATTATAAGTAAAATTCAATATAATAAATAAACATTAAAATAGAATACAATAAACTATGAGACTTAATCTAATCATTTATTGACAAAACACACGCATATATTGACAAGATAGTTAGTAGACCTACTTGAGCAATTTCAAATGCAGTGGAATATAAAATGTAAACACATACATTAACCAGCAGACATTGACAAAACAATTGTCACTTTTATATGCAATTTCAAATGCAATGGAATATAAAATGTAAGCACATACATTAACAAAACATTCTCATTTTTATATGCAATTTCAAACAACACACAAAATTAAAACTTAGATGAAGATATATACAATTTTAAATTTTTAAATATTAAACACAAAATACAAATTCAAATAAATAAGAAAAAACACATATTTTACAATTCCAAATAAGGAAACACACATCATACAATGTCAAGTCAATACAAAACAAACACTCAAATATTAAATAAAAAAACACACAATATACAAAGTAAAACATACATTTTATATACAAACTCAAATTTAGGTTGAGAAATTAATTACAATCATAGTTCAATACAACAAACCCACAATTGAAATTTCAAAACACATACAATACACATTTTTGTAAATTAACATCCCCACACACACATGTGTGTGTGTGTGTGTGTGTGTGTATATATATATTTGTGTGTGTGTGTGCAATTTCAAATAAAGAAACATAAAGAGTACAAGTTCAAACAAACAAACACACAATATATAAATTAAAATATACATTATGAGTACAGACTCAAATTCATATTTAAGACAACAAAAACATGATTACAATTTCAAACAATGCACAAAATTCAAATTTAAATGAGGAAATATATAATTTTGAATTTTTAAATATTAGGCACAAAATACAAATTCAAATAGGAAAACACATATTTTACAATTCCAAATAAGGAAACACACATCAGACAATTTCAAGTCAATACAAAAACTAACACTCAAATATTAAATAAACAAACACACACTATACAAAATAAAACATACATTTTATATAAAAAAGTCAAATTTAGGCTTTGAAATTATTACAATCACAATTCAATACAACAAACACATGATCACGATTTCAAGACACATATAATACAAATATTCATAAGTAAATATCCACACAGTCACTCACACATATATATTCAATTTCAAATAAAAAGAGATACGGAGTACAATTTCAAATAAATAAACACTCAATATACAAATTCAACTTAACAAACAACATACAATTTCAAATAACTAATTGTGCATCACACAATTTGAAGTCAATAAAAGAAAACACTCAGACATGCTTATGCAACTTTAAGAAAAAATAAAAACACAATATACAAATTAAAATATGCATTATGCATACACATTCAAACTCATAATTCAATACAACAAAAACACATGATTACAACATCAAACAACACACAAAATTCAAATTTAAATAAGGAAATAAACATTTTTTTTGAATTTTTAAATATTAGACACAAAATACAAATTCAAATAGAAGAACATATACTTTACAATTCCAAATAAGGAAACACAAATCAGACAATTTTGAGTCAATACAAAAATAAACACTCAAATATTAAATAAGCAAACGCACAATATACAAAGTACATGTTCAAATAAACAAACACACAATACACAAATTCAACTAAACACACAACATACACTTTCAAATAACTAATTAAGTATCATACAATTTCAAGTAAATAAAAGAAAACACTCAAATATGCTTGTGCAACTTTAAGAAAAAATAATCTCACAATATCCAAATTAAAATCTTTACTACGCATACACATTAAAATTCATAATTCAATACAACAAAAACACATGTTTACAATTTCAAACAACACACAAAATTTAAATTTAAATAAGGAAATATACAATTTTCAATTTTTAAATATTAGACACAAAATACAAATTCAAATAGAAGAAAACATATTTTACAATTCCAAATAAAAAAACACACAATATACAAAGTAAAACATACATTTTATATACAAATTCAAATTTATGTTTTGAAATTAATTACGATCACAATTCAGTCAACAAACACACAATTGCAATTTCAACCGACATGCAATACAAATATTCATAAATAAACATTCACACACATATATATGTAATTTGAAATAAAGAAACATATAGAGTACAAGTTCAAATAAACAATCACACAATATACAAATTAATCTCTACATTATGCATATACATTCAAATTCGTAATTCAATGCAACAAACACATGAATACAATTTCAAATTACATACACATATTCATAAATAAACATTCATACAACCATTCACATACATATGGAATTTGAATTAAATAAAAATACAAAATACAACTCCAAATAAGCAAACACACAATATACAATTTTGTGTTGGAATAGAAAAGAAAATAATCATTCTCAAAACCACTCACATATATATTCGATTTCAAATAGGCAAACACACCACTGCACTGACCCACACACACACGCACAATTGAAAATGAACAAAGAAATATGGTACAATTTCAATTCAAAATATCAACATAAATACATAAAACATTTTCAAAATCACAAACATATATATACCAAACAAAAAAGCACCAATATGAATGGTTTGTTAATTAGAGAGATATTTAGTGTTGTCCAGTATATTGTGGAAGGTTGTCTAATTTGTATTTGGGTAAAATATTTTAATTTTTTTTAGTTAAAAGTGTGTTTTTGGTTAAATGCAATTGTAATAAGTGTTATAATATAAATAGATGATCATGTAAGTGTAAGATGACGTTCTTCAAATATAAATGGTATAAAGTAAATGCATCTTAAAAAAATGTGTTGTGACGCATATGAGTTTAAAGAAAAGTAATCAACACAATAAAAAATAACTACACTACTCAAAGAAAAATGGAGCCCAATCTCCTTGAGAAGTTGGAAGGAGTTTAGCCCATTCCATAAAAAATAATTTCTCTTACAATATTTGAGAAAAGAAAAAAATATATATAACGACACAATATTTATTTTGGGCAAAATTCTTTTTGCCTGTAGTGCCATACAAGTATTAGAGAAAAACAATATATTTTTAATAAGATATAACAAAAATTATCAATTTCCTTTTTATATAAAAAGAATGATCCTCTCTATCACATATTTAAATAATGAAAAGAAATATTAATTTACTTTCCTTCACTTTTTTTCTAACAGTATAAGTCATTTCTAGAAATAACTCCGCAATATAAGAAAAAAATGTCCATAAAAAGATATTATTAATGAGATATAAGATGAGAGTTTTACTTTAATTTTTCCATAGTCCACAGACTAATAAACATAATTTAAATAAAAATATATATTATGAATCATGATTATATATGTAATTAATGGTATAACTAAATTTGATTTTTAAAAAGAAGGATAGGTTATTCCAGTTCCGAAAAATAAAAAGTAAAAACCAATTCATTTCGTCTTATCTGACTTTAACTATCTCTAGGAAAAACTATTACAAATGGTAAGAGGGACATAATTGAGGGGCATAATTGACTCTCCAAAGAAGGTTGTAACTGATATAGGAGGATTGAAGTGAAGCGAAACAGAGCTATATAACATACAATTCCCAATTGACGTGAAAGAGCTGAGCTGAGATGCATTATTATTATTTTTTTAAAAGTTGAATACACCAATGATAAAAAGGAGAGTTGTATTAATATTTTGAAAATGTATGCATTATTAATTTGAAAAATTAATAAACCGGTGAAAAGGAAAGGGTTTCAGGGTAGGGTTAAAATTGTTTCATGGTAGGGTTTTTTATTTAGTTACAGATAAAAATTACAAGGTTCAAAACCATGGACTGAAGCAGCACATTAACACAATGTATCTGCCTCTAACCAGCACGAATGGTACAGGGCCTCGCTAATACCGGAGGGAAATAAATGAGTAGAAATGGTAGACGACTGGACTGGACCGGATTTGATGGGGCGTTGAATCCCCAAAGAAGGCGAAGGTGAAAGCTGTAATGTAATGTAACTGATTCCGGAGGATTCAAGCGAAGGAAAGCTATATATATATAATAGAGAATCCCCATTGACACAGCTGAGTTGCATTATTATTAATAATTTAAAAGTTGTATAAAGCGGAGATAATAAAGAGCAACTCACTGTATGTATGTATTATTATTAATTTGAAAACGTACATTATATATTAATTTGAAAATTTAATAAATAGGGTAACTGTAAGCAGACGAAGTTTTAATGAGGTGCGTTTTGAGTTTAATTGGCATGTTAACATTGTTTCAGGGTGGGCTTTAATTGGTTACTTATAAAATATATAAGGGTTAAAAACCATGTATTACAGTATCAAATAACACAATACAAAGTAAGTTATAATAAAAAATACTACGAATTAAACTTATACACAGCACAGCAAGCAATAATAAAAACCCTCGGGTTAAAATAACATACGGCGGAAAATACAGTGAAAGAAGCCACATGTTAAGCTAAATCCAGAGATATGCGTGGATTGAAGCAATGAATGAAAATATTAATGTAATAGAAATGGTAGGGTAGGGTAAAACCATTGAGTGGAAAATAGAACCCATGAAGGGTAAAATTCCTCGAAAGAAAACAGAGCCTTAAATCCAGCTCATGCACACGGCATAAGGGTATAACAAATTATAACAAATTATTGAGGAAACCGAGCCTTAAATCTATGGTTGGTGCACACGGCGCAATACAAAACGCGTTAAAGCTAAAAACATGAGGTTGAACCAACACACAACACAACACAATATACCATATGAGTTATACCTGAAAGTGAAAAAAACCCAATGGTTAAACGAACAAATAACACAATACACAGAAACCAAGTTATGTCCAAAAGAAAGCATGTGTTAAACTAATAAAGATGTGGTTATATTGGAGAACCAATACACAGAAACCAAGTTACGTCCAAAAGAAAGCATGGGTTAAACTAATAAAGAAGAGGTTATACCGGAAAACCACAAACTAAATTAAACTAGAATGGGTTAAACTAATAAAGAAGAAGCTATACCGGAGAACAACAAACTAAACCAAACTAATACGCAGCACATTAAACCCAAATACAGAGCTATGGGAAGTGATTCAAAAATGCAGTGATGCTTGAATTCGCAGGGGATGGGATAAATTCGTGAAGCTACAGCCAGGGACCGATTGAAGTTAAACTAAACTAATATGCAGCAGATTAAACCCAAACACAGAGCTATGGGAAGTGATTCAAAAAGCCAGTGATGATTGAATTGGTAAGCGATGGGGTAAATTTGTGAAGCTAGATCCAGAGATCGATTAAAGCGATGAAGGAAAAATAAAATGTAATAGAAATTTTCGAGGAGGCCGATTGAAGAAAAAATTAAATCTATTAGAAATTTTTGAGGTGGAAGCAGAGCCTTAACCTAATTCAAAGGAGACATACACATACATGGCCATCTCTACATACCTCGAATTGGGATTCGATTTCATCTGTTCAGCCAGATAATTGGGATCTACGAGGTAGGTTTTGAACAGTAGCAACGTCAACCACCTATTTCCTTGTTTTCATTAATTTCCCTGAACAAACTAAAATACAAGGTTATGAAACGGAATTAGTTGTCACAGCTGAGCGCACAGATGAACAAAATCACTGAACTGAAATTAAATAGAATGTAATCCATACCATTCCCGAGAGATAATTGATCTCTATGAAGGCAAAAAACTGTTAAGAAACTCAACTTCCCTGCCCTGCTGAGATAATTGATCTCTATGAACGCAAAAAACTGTTAAGCAGCTCACCTGCCTTGCGCTACACTGCCCTTCTTTTGCCGGCCTCAGCCTCCTCCTCTATCCCACACAACCATGACTGACTCAAACATGAACTCGACCTACACTTAGACAGACAGACCCAATCTCAAACCACACAGACAGCCAAACACGCACAAGCATAGCAAGACGTGATATGGACAGAGGAGGAGGAAGATGCTGGAAAAATGATAAGACTTAATATATGTATAGGTATGTATTCCCAGCACCGTTCAACGGCTACCAGAGTTTTACCGACTATACTTCCTCTCGAATCGTAGATAATATACCTGTTCCGTCTTCAATTTTAGAGTTCGTGTTTTTTTTTTAAATTTCAATTGAATCAGCGCCTTTTTGAAAACATGTTGTTGAGTGGATGCTTTTTTCGTGCAGGTTGTTTTTGCTTTTTGGGTTGTTATTTTCATTAATGCTTGCTTTTCTTTTCATACCCTTCCAAACGCACATGTTACAAATAGGGCTTCAATTCATGGTTTTACCGTTTTTTATTTATTCACATAATTACGTATTGTGTATTCAATTCTGATTTTGATGTTTTATTTATTTTGGAGGATGTTGGAAACACTATGTTGAAAGGCTTGATGATTGGAGCATTTGCTAGACATACCATATTATGTTATTTATTTTTAATTTTATCTACTAGTTATATGAAATTTATTGGATATTAATATTTTTCTTTTCTTTTCTTTTTTAAATTGCAAAGCATCTTGACAAATTTGTAAAACTCGGTTTCAAAAGTTTTAAAAACAATAAATATTCACAGTGAAGGGGAATTAGTGTAGCCATATAAACGATAAAAATACAAATGAAAATGTGTATTCCCACGTGGAATTAGTGTAGCCATATAAACGATAAAAATACAAATGAAAATGTGTATGCCCATGTATTAGCAAATCCTTACAATGAGGGCGAGGTCTTCCATCTTGATAGGAGTTACACTTTTGAAAGCGGGAAGAAATCTTTACAATGAAGGGCAAGGTCTTTTATCTTGATAGGAATTATACTTTAAGAAAAGGAAATGAATCTTTACAATGAAGGGCAAGGTCTTTGATCTGGATAGGAATTAGTGTTACCATATAAACGATAAAAGTGCAAGTGAAAATTTGTGTGCCCACACATTAACAAATCTTTACAATGAAGGGCAAGGTATTCGATATTGATAGGAATTAGTGTAGCCATATAAACGAAATGGCTAGTAAACAAAACACTTACGTCATGATATATATCACATTACCAAGAATAAAAAAATCATGAAGATCTCAAAACCCATAATTAAATCTAATCAATTCTCTAGAACGTACCCATTTTCTTTTCCTTCATCTCCCAAGTAATATGTAGGTCTTTATGAAGATGTTGATGAGCTCTAATGTGAATGCTAAAATTCAACATAAGGAAGCAATTCCTCTTGATTAGCAAAGGTTGACCTTTGTTGGGATAAGAAACCTTGAGATACACTTTTACACATTTATCCTAAAGGAATTGACTCTCTCATGAGATCTTTTTTTATGTGTTGGTATGCAAATTTTTCTCAATCACTTCAACCTAAGAGTTAGAAATAATTGACATTGTTAAGGAACACATTTAAGATAAGGATGGAATTTCTCCATAACCATATAGGTTGATCTCTCTTGATAAGCAAGGGAAACTCCTATAACTCAGGGAAGATTACTGGCCTTAACAATGGTGTAAAAACTACATTTAATGAGGTTGGCACCATTGTCACAAATAGTGGAAGAAAAGATGTTCCAGAGAAGTATAATCATCCGTTGAGCTTTCTTGACAAGTATGGGCAACTCCTATAAGTAAGGGCTAGATTATTAGCCTTAAAAATGGTGTAAAAAGTACATTTAATGAGGTTGGAACCATTTTCACAAATAGTAGAAGCAAAGATCTTCTAGAGAATGATACTCATATTATTATTTCATGTGATATAGAAGTTGGTTAATATTCTTTCCATTTTTGTTTTATACCTATTTTAAACAGTCAATAAGGTATAACTACCAAAATTTTCTCATGTGAATCAGTTATTGTGCTTTGATTTTATCTCCACCTATATACTCATCATATGAAGTTATCTAGTTGTTGTAATTATTTGGAGGCTTTTTGCCCCTTTGTGTCTTCCATAAACATTTTCTATCTATTATTCAAATAGCATTGTTGTCAATTTTACTTATCTAGGAAAGAAACTTCCTAAGTTATTTTATAAATGTAATTGAATATTTTTTATGAACCCTAATGTAGATTTACTGTAATAGGAGGCACTAGGATGGTTGGAAAATATTTTAATCAGTTTCTGTCAACTACAAGTCTATATATTTTC
>APFE030767325.1:48191-61040 GCA_000404065.3 Pinus taeda | reverse complement strand
CCTTCACTTCAGGCCCCAAGCTCAGATGGCAGTGTATTTGAAACCTTGCAAGGAAAAGAAAACTGGTATATATAATTAAGGTGAAGTAACTTCAGGGAACAACCTCAAAAGTAGTAGTGTTTCAGGAGCCTACCATTCACTGGCCCTCCTGAACATTCCTGACCATCCATTTATTTTAACAAAAATGCATTTTTTCCTCGATAAGCTAGGATTTTATACGGTCCTTTCCATAAGTTGTCAAACTTACCATGCTTTCCCTTTTCCTCATTTTGTGCATCCCACCGTAGCACTACATCTTCCAGCAGAAACTTTTCTACTTTGGTTTTGCGATCATAAATTTTCTTTATCTTCTCTTGCAATCAAAAAGTGTTTTGGGAAACCTCTTCCCTTGTTTGCTGAAGGTGAATCATTTGATTAATTCTGTGCTGAATATCATTCTCTTCGCTGCCAGCTTCCTGTAATAATGTCATGACCGGGACTGCAAGTGATGCAGGAAATACTGTATCAGTACCATAAATAAACTCAAAAGGCGACATACCTATTGATTTTTTGCTGCTCACTCTGTCGGCCCACAAGGAATTAACAAGCTTTCGATGCTAATTCTTCTTGTTTGCCTCCAAAATTTTCATGTTAATGTTCACCAAGGATTTATTTGATGACTCAACCAATCCATTGCCCTGCAGGTAGTATGTCGTGGAATGACCCAATGTAATATTGTACTTGTTACAAAACTCAACCATCCTCTTGGACTTGAATGTTTTTTCATTATCTGTTATATTCTTGTGAGCACAACCAAAATGAGACAAGATATTAGATTCTAAAAATTGGATAATTACCATGTCCATGGCTTGCCTTGTTGGAATGGCCTCAATCCACTTGGTGAAGTAATCAGTAGTTGTCAAAATCCATTTGTGTTGTGCTGATGATGTGGGATGGATTTGATATGAAATTAAGTCCCCACTGCTAGAAGGTGCATTTATTTCAATTGGCTTCAAATGAAGAGGAAGCAACTTCCTTTTCCCTTGAAAAACTTGGCATTCATGGCAGCCCATAATTGTCTTATATAAATCTGAAAACAAAGTTGGCCAATAATATCCTTCTCTCAACACTTTGTTAGTTGTTGTTTTCCAAAACAAGTGATCTCCAAAATCACCTCTATGAAAATCATTCATTACCTGCTGAGCTTCATCTTCAACCAAACAATTGAGAAGAATTCCTCGTGGATCTTTCCAATAGAGAGCACTATTTAAAATGCAGAATTTTGCAGACTTTAGTTTTACTGATCTACCTTTACTTCTTGACATTCCAGGAGGTGGTGAAAGATGCTGAAGAACATAAACTATATCAGAATACCAAGGTGATTTGAGAAACATTTCTGACACTTGAATGAGTGAGCCACCATCTTCATCATCTGACATTGCTGCAGTGAGACTTATGTCTAGAGCATGCAAATTTGATTTAGCCATCAGTTTTGCCAAGCCTTGTCCTTTGATCAGTTTTGTAGGCTTCATACTCCAACATTGCTGCTATCCAATTACCTCTTCTCCCCTCCGGATCAGTTTGCATGAGAACATCCTTAACGGCTACATTAGGAACATATGATATAGTATGTGAATGCAAAATGTATACTCTGAAATCCTTCAATGCTTTTATAAGACCCAACTTTTGTTTTTCAATGATATTGTAATGCAAGGCAGAATCTTGAATAGTCCTACTGAAAAAAGCAATGGGTTTCTCCACCTGATCCCTCTTTTGCATCAACACCGTAACCATGGTGTGCTCGGACGCAAATGAAAATATAATAAAATCATGAGTATAATCAGGACTGATCAAGATTGGGGTTGTGGTCAAAGAAAACTTTACCAATTTGAACGATTTCATGGCATCCTTGGTCCATTTCACAATGCTGTCCTTTTTCAAAATATTAGTTATTTCACGTAAATGCTCAACCAAATTTGGTATAAATCTGCGTAAGAAATTCATCTTACCATTGAAAGCCTGAATCTCCTTTTTGTTGTCTAGAAAGTCTATATGCTGGATTTCCTCCACACTTGAAGGATCAATGCAAATACCATCTTTAGAAATTATATGACCAAGGAGTTTACCCTCGTCCATGGCAAAACGAATCTTTTTTGGGTTTAGAGGAATCCCAAACTTCCTACATTTCTGAAAGATAGTCCTTAAGTGGTGCAAATGTTCATCATCAGAACCACAAAATATCGGTAGATCATCTAAATAAACTACAAGAAAACATTCTTATCATTAGCAAAATCTATGTCCATTGCCCGCTGAAAAGTGGCTCCAAAATTCTTCAACCCAAATGGAATTTTGGCATACTGAAAAGTACTCCATGGTGTTACTAAGGCAGTTTTGTCTTGGTCTCTTTCAAGCACCAAGATCTAATTATAGCCTGAGTAGCCATATAGTAGCGACATCCGTGATGCTCCAACTACTCTTTGCAGAATATGGTCCACCCTAGGAAGAGAGTAATTATCCTTTAAGGACACTTTGTTGAGGTTCTAGAAATCTTTGCACCACCTTATTTCTCCAGTCTTCTTTCGTACTAGGACCAAATTTGAAATCCAATCAAAAAATCTAATTGGAACAATGTTGCTAGCTTTAAAAAATCTATTTACCTCTTTCTCGATGGATGGCATCAGCTTTGGATTGATTCTTCTCAAATTTTGTCTAAAAAATTTTTGATCCGGCTTGATAGGAATAGTATGCTAAATGATATTCTTGTCATACACATTCAAATCTGAATAATCCCATGAAAAAACATTAGAAATTTCAGAAAGTAATCTAACATACTTAGCCTTTACTTTGGGAGTCAATGTTTTTGATAACTTTACAAGCTTGGGCTGGTCAACTATTCCAAGATTTACATCTTGAACTCCTTTGTCTGTAGGAACCAAGGTCAGTTTTCTTGCCACATCATTCTGATCAAAATGCTCCTCTAAAGGTATGAGAGCTCTGGGAATAATATTATCTTTCAGTTGTAAAACCTCCATGTAATTTACCTCAATATCTTGTTCATCAGAATCACAACATCATCAATGAAAGCATTCTTAAACTTTCCTTCATTCTGCAAAAAGGCATTGATTTCATTGTCATCCCAAAAAGCTTATCAATAACTCAAATTATCAGGAAAAGCATGCCTATGTTCGACATGAATTTCAAATTTGTTTCTATATTCATTGGAATCTTCAAATTGTTGGTCGTAGTGGTGAGTGAATCTATAATGATGTTTTGAGTCCAGGGTATCGTTGTCAAGGTATATTCTAGAAACATGCTCAAAATATCCAAAACTGCATTTCTGTAGGCTCTCATCCACGGATGTTTTGCTTGATATTCTCCTTTTACTTGTTTAATCACTAGCTCTGAATCACCATTAACAAAAATCCTTTTCGCATCCAGTTCCTTCAAAATTTTAAGACTTGTAATCAAAGCCTCATATTTTGCTTCATTATTAGAGAAATCAAAAGCTAACTTATGGGAACATACTCTAACATTACTTGGGACTTTGGCAGGTTGGAAAGCAGGGCTTCGAATCCAAATGCCAATACCAACACCATATTTAGCCACAACACCATCGAAGTCCATGCTCCAAAGGCCAGCTTCATCTTCTAGATGCTTGAATTCCTCAACCTTACCTTTGCTGATTATTTCATTTTTCTGCTCTTTACTGACCTTTTGTTGTCGTGTAGGCTGTTCAGAAGAAATTTCTATTTTTTCTTTTTCTTGATTAAGAATTGCTCTAAAATTCTAGAAAATTACTGGTACATCATCTACTTCTACAAGTTGAATATCTACATCATTCAATCCACTATCAGAGTACAAAACAAAGGACTCTATATTAGTATGTACAACATTTATCGAATGATTCACAAGCTTCTCTTTACTAGTGATCATTGTGGGGCCGTTAATATGCCATTATTATTATTACTTTTGAACACTTATCCCGCCCATTTCCACTATTCTTCATCATATCATTTGTATAATTATCATTTAATCCATTTTATTAATGATTTATGAGTTATGGATGAATATTATTTTCTCTTTATTTCTATAAATTGATTGATTATGAATTATTTTATCAATGATAGTTTTAATAAGTTGGTTATAACATTATTCACCATTTTTAGCCTCCAAGGTAACTTCCAGATTGAAGATTTGATTTTTAAATCTACCAACTCAGAAATTCGCTGGAGTGACAGTTTTGCGGTTGGGATTATGAGAAAATGAAGACGAATTTGAGAAATTCGGAACATGGGTTTTGTCCATAACGGGCCCAATTAACTTTATCAAAGAACGGTTTGCCCAAATTCGGCTTGTACAGAGAGAAACACAAGGTTCTTTGAGCACGATTTTCTCAGATTTGCAGTTGCGGCCGCCCTCCAAATCTCAGCTGCAAACCCAAATTCGTCTTGATTTTGTTGAGAGATGAAAGGAAATATATTTTCTTGTTGATCATCTGGTTAGAATCAACCCAAATTTGTAAAAGAAATCATGTTGTAATTATCTATATTGTAACTACTCTCTGATCTTTCTCTATTTAAATGAAAACAAAGATCAGAGATGGGAATGGCTTCAGGATGACTTCAGAAGGACTTTTGGGATTCGAATGATGAAATTGAGGATGTAGAATTAGAGATTCAAGAGTGATAGGATAGGGGGAGAGATGGAACGAGTATTATGTTGAACTGTAATTTTATTTGCAGACTCTCACTGCTGAGAAGGCACCACTCAATGTAATGTTGTTCAATTTGATGATCAATATATAAGCAGAGTTATTATTCCTTCGCATCTTCTGAAGCACTACCGGCAGTGATCACTGGTGGTTACGGGCCCAACCCCGGTGGATTTACTTGTCGTTCCTGTACCATTATTTCATGATCTTTATTGTGTGATGGTTTGATTTTATTTCTACTTATCGTAATCATGTAATTTTACTGATTGGTATTTCCAGAATGAATGAACTGATATGTTTTATATACTGTACTTAAAATGCATTGCTGTTCATTTCCTTCTTAATAGAGCTCACTGCTTTTTGCCAGCATGTTGTTGCGCTGTTCATTTCATCTTCAAAGCTGCGCTGATCACTCCAGTAATTTAACAATTTTTTGTTCATTACAGTTATATAAGTTTGGCTATTCAGTTCTAATACTTAGCGTTGTTATTCATTTACTTTCTGCAATTATTTAAGCTTACCTTTCAGCATTCTTTTAATTAGCACAATTGTTTCATTTTCAGTGGGTTGTAGTAATACGATTGATTTGATTCTTTGCACTTTCCAATTGGTTATTTAATGTTGTGTGTTTGATTTCAATTGCATCAATATCCAGAGGAATGACTTATTGCTACTGTATCCTCAATTGATGGTTGTTTGAGTGAATGATTTAGTTTAGAACATTTCAATTTCTTGTTGTTCCATTTCCTTTTTGCTGTTTCATTTTACCTTCTGTCGTTCTATTTACTTGCCTTTGCTGCTTTGGAGTGAGAGAAGGTCTAAGGCTGTAGTGAGCCTCAGCAGTCACTGCCTAGCTCCCAGACCTATGGTCCATGCTCTAATTTCCTTTCCATCAGTTTCTAGAGGGATGGGTTATCGCTTCCGCACCCTTGACTGATAAGCTGTCTTGTGTGATTTTATCCTTTTGAAGTAATTTAGTCATAGTTTAGCATCCGCCTACCCTTGTATTTTCTGAATACTATACTGCAAAACATTACTCTTGAGTAAATAGCCGCCTCAGACTGAGTACACTCTTGAAATAAAAAGCCGTCCCTAGGTTGACAATTAATGTGAGGTAATTAGGTATTAAAAAGACCCTTTTTATCGCTCTACAATCATATACTTCATTTTTGTTTCTCAATGAAACTCCCTCAATTGACTGAAAACAAGGATGGTAGCATAAGAGTAGTGAACTTGTAAAGTGCCTTTGAGTTTAGCAACCCATGAACTAGATAAGAGCATACCAAATCAAGATGATATATCAGCAACTACTACATCCATCAAGACATTTTGGCTGGGATTTGATCTAAATAAACCACCAAATATTTGATGAGACCAATGCAACAAAGTCTACCCGAGTCAAAGGAGTACAAATCATGATATTTTTGGGTGATATCCAGGCCCAAATTTTCCATAATGGCTTTGGGCATCAAATTGTGGGAAGCTCTGGAACCTGACATGGTATTATGGAGAATATACTCATGCACTCTAAGACTCAAATAAAAGGGAGAGACTTCACTATTTTCAGGTTGACCTTCTATGGTTGGACCAAAAATGAGTTTAGGATGATCATCCTCAACATTCACCATGTCAGAAAAAGGATCTATTTGCAATATTCTAGATACATGGTGTTTATAATTGTTATTCTTAACAAGCTCAGTCAAAGGAATGGACACTTTTAATTTAGCAATTTCACTTTCTAAATTAAAGGATGAAAACTTTTCTAGCTCTTTAACACCAATGTCCTTCTTATCTATTTGCTCTTTCGTTGCACTATCTTTTTGCTGATTGTTCTTCCCATTTGCAGTCATACTTTTTTATGGTACCTTGCTGGGATTCGAATAAGAAAGCTCTTAACCTTTCTTCTGAGTGTTTGAGGAATCATTCTTTGATTGCACGTCCTTTCTTTTCTGAATGGATTGATCGGTACATCTCTGCTCAAAGAGTAGTACCTTTGCTATGCAGTTAAAGCATTCATATAACCACGATGATAATAATCAGATTCACCCTCTAAAATCACATCATTTGCTAAGATGCAATCCTCATCCCTTTGAATGTATGGAACTTCTACGTATTCTTCATCTTTGGTCAGAAATATAGGCATACCATCAAAAGTGAAAAAGTGATTTGTTTCAATTACTAGATCTTCCTCATCTTCTTCTTCCATTAATTGAACATAATTCCACCGTAAAGGAGTTATAATATGTTGTTGTTGTGCTGGTTTCTCTGGTGCTTTTTGTTCTCTTTGCTTGATTTGAAATTGGGGTTGCTGCTGTCCTCTAAAATCTGGATTCCAGATTGGTGGTTCAGGTATATCTGTGATGGATAACCGGTCAACCATCCTCTCCACTATTCGAATCAATGTATCCATCTTTACATCTGAAGTAGATGCTTCTTCTTTCATGGTCACTCTTTTCTTAGATCTCATTCTTGCTCTTTTGGCCAACAAATTTTCTTCTACACTCACGACATTCTTTTTCATGTCTTCTATTGTTGTAGGATCATGTTCCCACAACTGATATGCCATATTAGCATCGAAACCATCCAGAAACTTGAGAAAATCCAATCCCTCTAATGTTTTAATGTTGGCAGGAATAACGTTGTATACTACATTAAACCTCACACAGTAGTCTTGCACACTCTCGCCGACATTTATTTTGATGTTTTAATACTCAGCAAAATTTGAAGTGGATTCTTCTTCACCTCCCATCGATCCAGGAACTACCTATGGAGGATTGGTAAAGTGGTGATAGAAGCTGCTGGTAAAGCTCTGAAGCATTTTTGAACTTCACCTCCAAAGCTTTGTATAAACAATCTTATCATCACATCTTCAATCTCCACATTATGGAGGTTTTTATAGGACAAATTGACCTCCTAATCAACTCAAAGGAGAAGGACAAGATGACTAAATGAATGACCATAGTTGCAAGCCCAGAATCCACACTAACGCTCTCTATACATTGACAACCTACTTTATAAAGCTTTTTTACAAGCATAAAGGAGCGTTAGTTAACCTGATAACTCATGTTGTTAGACCAAGGGGAGCATTAGTGAACTTTAGTGATGCTTAAGTGGTTATGCCAACGAATCTTCCATAAAATATCTAGATATTATTTCTCTAAATTTGTGCAATAAAAGCAGGGAGACTCCAAAAATCAAGATATTTGGAAGAATTCTATTCCAGAAATAGAGGCAAATGGGAAAAAGTTGATAAAATAGGAAGGTTCATGGTTTTTACCCAATTGAACTACAGGTGGAGTTGGGAAGCCCTAATTTGATTGCTATTTAAGCAACAAGAGGGCCATTGCACAAGAGGTCAGAGCATTTAGAAGGATAGTACATGGTGTTGTTGTGACATTGTCATATTCTTGGTGGAGCTAGCTGAAAGAAGGAGAGAGAGAGAGAGAGGAAGAAGGGATAAGGAAGGCTGATACAACAGGGTTGTTGTAATCACTCTTCTGAATATAGGACTGCGGTTGTGTTCCACTACTCAAAGTGTTGGTGATATTGTGCATTTATTTGTTCATTCTGATGCTTGTTATGTTGAGTAGATTAGTTACACATTTATACATGTTTGTTTCAGATTCTTACATTAATTTTCAGAAGTATATGTTGTGATTGGTTTGCTTTGTTCTTTTGTGCAGGAATCGTCTTGGAGCCGATCAGGAGGAGTTCTTCTTATCGCACAGAGATCCCCAAGTGAATCTAGAAAGAACCAAAGGTGATCCTTTCTCCATATCCTGTCAATATATGTTAGATAGATGAGCATGTGTGTAACAAGTACCTTTTGCAGATAACCTTACAGTTTGTCGGAAGTCCCAGGAAGACTTTCAAGGGTAGTTTTCATCCTGTGCATTTTACCCCATAGCAGAATTGGCGACTCCGCTGGGGACTATACATTTAGTTCCTAGTTATTTAGACTCCTCTCAAATCTCTTCTCTCTTCTATGAGCTTCCTGCTTCTTCGTATCCTTCTCTGATCCACCATCTAGTTTGTTGCATCCTGCAAAGTTGCTTTCTCTTCAGAAATCAATCCTAAAAGCCCACTTTTTAAACTCTTTCCCTCACTAACGCAAGTTGCTGGTCTAGAAAGAGCTTTATAAAGCTCTTTGACTGTGCACAGGGAGCATTAGTGGCCAAACTAAAGCTCTTTTACACATAGACAGAGTGTTAGTGACCCATTTCCATGTTTTTCAAGAGATCTTGTGGACCAAAAGGGGGGGGGACTTGTCCCGTAGGCTAAATTAGGATCTGCAATAGTATCATGCTAACAAATTTGGTGTCTTAAAATTTATTTTTTAAGAAAATTCTTTATTTTTTCCCTCATAAAAGATATTTTTGTTGAAAGAAAAGTTTATAAACTGTATATCTCCTTCTGTCGAAATAGTTGTACACTGCTTTGTTTTGGTTCAATAGTTGTTAGGGAATATTAAGAAAAGGAACTTTCGGTTATGAAAAGTGTTGAATGACTTTAGATGCACTGGTGAATACACGAATATGTGAAATAATACATGTGTAGAATAAGACTTGTTTGGATAAGAACTTGGTTTTTTTTCAAAGCATAGTTCTGCACGGTTTATCAAGTCGAGAGTCTCATCATATTCATATGTCAACACCCCCTTCAAAGACAAATAAGAAAGTACACTAAAATTTACACTAAAATCAATCAGATACTCTTTTTTAGAGCAAACCAACATTAGATAGATTATGACCTTGGGTTAAGTGAGTGAGTCAACTACCCAAGGTTGCAAATCAAACTAGTGTCACTAAAGAGTGAAAAATCCCTCTGCACTCATATTACTAGGACCACTCCACTCATGCTGGAGCGAAATACGAGACAACATCGGATTGTAATAGAAGGTAGCCCACATTCTTTTACAACACCTTTGGGCATTCTGTGTAATGGGGGTCCCTTTGGGGATTTCGGAACTGAGTCGAGGACTCAGGTATCTTGCCCACACAGCGTGCTGTCTATGACTGTGTCCCCCCTGGTAATGTCTATGATTTGAGGTATCTCTAGTGGCCAATACTTCTAGGTACTTACCTAAGCTGACTGGCATGGGCTATCCTGGTACCTCAAATGGGCGAACCTACTTTGTCTTCATTTTTTGGGAGGGTGCTCATCTTCATGAGAGTACTTGGCCCCTTAATTTGAGGTTCGAGTGAAGCTCAAAAGTAACCGTAATTGTACATTTGGCCATCCTTCTCTATTACTCATTGAGAGTCTAGATTTCATCACCAATAATCAGTGTTTATTAGACAAGGTAATTTCACTTTGTTTGCCGATTGCCATTTTTAGTGTATTTTTTCTTTTTAGGTACCTGAGTGCTATCATTTTTGAGACTTAAATAATATCACCTTAAAATTTATTTGATAAAATTTACTAGTCATTGTGGCTACATCCGGCCCTCACCATCAATCCAGATGGTTGTTAGGACTTCCTCCACTCACTATGGAGGATCTGCTGAGATCCACTGACTCAGACTCCTCATCTTTGAGGGACTAGTCTCCTAAATCACACACGGGATCGTTCTAGACAACTGACAATTTTGATTTTCCAGAGGACTTCTTTACAGAAGGATTTCTTCCTCATTTTAACACTCCTCTTACAAATCTATTGGATCCTATTATTGATCCCATCATACCAGTACTTCACTCTTCACTGGGAGGAACTCTCCCATCTATTCAGTCGACACCTCAAGGGTTGTGGAATTATATAGACACTATGAGTCCTCTACCACTTCCCTAGTCGATGGTCATCACAACAACAACAATTTGGAACCTAGCAATCCCGTTTATCCCACGTACTATAACTCACATAATACCCTCTATCAGCGGAACCTAGTAGATACCAAGTTCCACTCCTATGGTGCAACAAAGCATACCTTCGACTAGTGCCACATACAATGGTCCATATAACACTTAATGTGGCACTATGGGCACGGTCCCAATTTACCAAAATGAAGGTCGGCTGCTAATGTATAGTTATAACCCCCAGATTCAAACATTTGGGGTGGTTCCCAATATGCACATTGCGATGGGGAATCTCACAGTCCCCCCGCCATTCTCAGGCATGCATGGATAGTCGCTGATTGACATGAATTTTCCCTCTGTCAGTCAAAGCCATATGGTTAGTTCTGTGTCGGTTGGGAATCCACAAAGGATTCCCACCCAAACCATGGGGGCACCCTACTTAACGCTCAGATGAGTCAACGGAGCACCACTTATACTAGGGGCAAATTCATACCCCAGTATCAAAATCCTCATGGTAATCCACTTTACAGCAACATACTGCAAAGAAACTGCTACACCACACAACCCATGTACACCATGGGGAACCAAACGATGGGAGGAGTGCAAAGCTCCTTAGGTCATCCGTCATCACAATGGTTTGAGTCGGGGGCACCCAACAATTTGCCTTTTTTGGCAACATCGGATATCCCTAACTTATACAAGTTGAAAAAAGACCCCATCTACCATAACCTATAATGGCCGCCGATCCTGCATAAAATACTGATGGACATTCCTAAGTTCGGCAGAAAACAAGGGGAGGATCCAGGCACTCATGTCACTACCTACCATCTATGGTGTGTTTCTAACTCTATGGTGGATGATAATGTCTGGTTGCGTATTTTTACCCGCACCCTCACTGGCAATGTTGCTAAGTGGTATATTGAGTTACCACATGCATTAGTGAATACCTTTAATGCTTTAGCGATGGAGTTTCTAACACACTTTTAGTTACCTATCCATTATGAGATAGGGATAGAACTCATCACTTCGTTTCGTCAGGATACCTCCACCCACATCTCCGATCATATCCATGAATGGAGACATAGCTAGAGGTTAGTCAAAGCCCCCATCCCTGATTTTCTCTTAATAGACTGGTTCTGTAAGTCACTACCCCCACAAATCACTAGAGATGTCGCTCTAGGTGGTGCGGTCACAGAGGACCAATCCATACATTATGCCCAACATTTACATTTGATCTATTCACAGTCTAGCACTCTTTACGACATTATCCCCTATGCTCCCAGTAACCCCAATCCTCCCACCACTCATCGCCCTAGAGAACATGCCGACGGGATTGTCAGTGCGACCTCCACGAGCACTGTAAAACAACTCAGTTGGTAGTGGACCCCTCTAGCAAAATGACTACTCTTCCTGCTACTACAATTAACTCTGTGCAATCTACATAGAAATCCAGTAGTAAGAACAAGAAGAAACAGAACAAGGCTGCTCCTTCTGAGGAGCAGTCATCTAAGCAGCCCAACTTGAAATAGAAGGCCATTGCACCTATTAATGTGGAAAAGGATAAAGGCACCAACTATTCATGCAAACTCTGTCTTGAAGATCACATAACCTGGCCTTGTCTGCGTCTTCAAGAATGTATGGATTACCTTGCCAAGAAAGATTCTGGTAAGGAACCTACTGTCCTTAGAAATCCTTTTCTTAATCAATTTTAGCAAATTCTTGTTGTCAACCAACTGCAACCCACTTCAGTGGGTAGTGACAGTTCGCAACTATTAAGAAATTTACCCGAGAACACAAATTAATTCCGGAGAATTATTGAGAGGAACAAATATAAAAATAACCAGCAACAACCATAATCACATAAACACACATGTTTATCCAGGAAAACCCCAAATCCGGGGAAAAACCCAACCTAATGATATCTCATTAGCATTGGCGAAAACCCTGGACAATCTGACCAAGTGAACCTTCACTACTCACCTCCGGGCCTACATTACAATGAAGTCCTTCCAACCTTTTATAAGCTCCATTACATATAATACCACAGGAAGAATACTATGGGTGCACAAAACCATGTGCCTCAAAACCATCATTGTTTAACTTGGTCAACTTTGACTCTATCCCGAGTCACGTTTAGCTAACAATTCCCCCCTTAAACTTGACTTGGTGAACCTTGACTAACTCCAGGAAAACTTGCTATGTGAGACAACCCCTCTCACTCTAGCTCTTACCCCCCTCAGAGTTTTTACCTGGGGTATTGTTAACTTGACATCCCCCTATCACCTAGGTATAACCTAGACTTTACCAGTGATCACCGAGGGGTACACATGCCTTACCAGGTCTTACAATAGTATGCCCATTTACATG
>APFE030767321.1:0-13317 GCA_000404065.3 Pinus taeda | reverse complement strand
ATGCTTTAAGGTTATTGCAGCCAAAGAATCATGCTCTCTAAAGCCAGAAAAATTTTATCTAGCAGAATATCTACTCTGAAATTAGTAAATTTGAAGTTATATTTATTCACAAGGTACATGTTTCCCAATCTCAACATTTTTTATCTGACAAGTCATTTCATATAAAACCATGCATAATTCTCCAAATAGTTGGAAAATCCTAACAAACCTCCAATCAGAACTCCCACTATAAAAAAGTTATCATGTTTCAGTCAAAATCAGAAGGAACAAAAGCCTAAACATTTAGATTATAAACTACCTTGAAGACTGTTCACTGCTTTTCAATAGTGTCTTTGAATTGAAGGACCATCGTTTTGGCTGCATCCAGAAGAAAAAATTTCCAGATTATATAAAACACTTGAAAACAACCAAGAAAGAAAGCATATATTTTGCAGCAACAAAAATGACAGCGTATATTTTGATCTTCATTTTTAATCAAAGAAAAACAATAGTATTTACAGTCCACATAAATTCTCCAACTTACCATCCATAACATCTATGTGCCCTGCCTTTTTCCATAACACAATTTAAAATTTGATTTTACTGGTTAAAACAATACGTACATTTGTATTAATCTGCATGTAGCTTCCCCTCCCAAGTAAGCTATGTAAACAGGTTCAGATGATAACGAATTTGCTAAAAAGCTAAGAGGGATAGAAACAGACAAATGTCTCTGTTGGCGTTGAACTTATATATTTGATCCAAGAATCAGGGAGGTTTAGAAAATGCGTGACCCTTAAAATATTTGACCCTTCCACCAAAGGAAAGCTACTTGCAATAAAAATGGACTTTGAGACACATTGAAGCTAACAAACCTACGTATTTGTTTGTAAGATATGATACAGAAAGTGGATGGACCTGGGGGACTCTGGGATACTATCATACTATGAGACATGAAGAATATTAATACAAGCAGCGAACAATTTCAAAGTCGAAACCTTTTATGTCCTACAGAGAATTTAGAAAGCCTGGCAAGAGGAAGGGATCTTTCTAAAGTGAGATAGAGATAACCTAAAGGAGCCAACATAACATACTTCAATCGTTGCTAAATCAAAATTATAAACCAAGAAAATAGACAGTTAGATCATATTCTCTTTCTTAGAGGAAATTTTCTGAACGAGAAATGGATATCCTCTTCGAAAAAGTTCTGCAACAGTAGCAGGTAAATAGAAAAGAAAACATAAAGCAACTATTCTCTCACCGCAATATTATGTAGAGGATTCTGTCCAACTGAATTGCATACAAACATTTAGATTCCAGATTTGAATGATTGGCCATTTCCCAACAGAACTATTGTCACCCATGTTTGACAAACAGGGTATTTCCACACAGGTCAAACATTTCAAGTAACTGCTCACACAAATGGATCAAAGATCAGTACGCCAGTGTATTTGTTGACACCTAATCCTCTGCGATTGGGTGAATTTGGAATGTGAACAGTAATCAAGAAGATGAACTGAGCAATCACATTCTTTGTATATAGCAATAGCTACCAAATGAAATAAATCGTATCAGTTTTCTGCCAAACTAGAGTTACTCCTGGTCTGACATGGTATCAGAGCCAGCTCCTCTTTTTAGCCTTTGTGTCCGTGTAACTCCTGGTCTGCTCCACTGCTCCCCATATAATTCAATAACTGAGTACCTTACCTGCTTATGTCTGCCATCCCTACACTCTCTGTCTGATATTCCTCTGACATGGTATCTCTGCGCTCTCTGACTGACATGGTATGAACCCCTGAGACTGCACACTGCCTGGTTTGAACGCCTGGACATGTGATAATCCCTGAGAAACGTGGAGATGTGCTGCTGGAGTGTGAGATAACTCCTGCGTTCTCCGAATAGAAGTTCGAGAAGCATCCAGTGTTGGTACTCAGGTTGACATGCGTATTGTCGCGAGTGTTCAAGAAAAGGGTGGTGGCGTGTGTTGATAGCTGATGCTTTGGTCCGTGGGGTGCGTTCCAGAAGACGGTGGGGATGCGCTTAGCTTTCAAACGTGGCGAAGGCTTCCAAAGCAAGGTTAACCCAACAAAAATAGTAAAAAGAAAAACTGTAATGGTGAGTATAGTTGCAGCCAATTCCATCTTGACGAGAGGATCGGGGTTTCGGACAATGCCAATATTTTTATAATAAAAAAACGCAACCACCTGTGTATTTATATTCGAGATGTTCTGGTTCTGGTTCTGTTGAGAATTAGATAGACATTTATTACGGAATTGTTAAAGAATAATACTGCTGTATGGTTGGGTCAGTGGGCTTTTAGTGCAGCAGATGTGATATCAATGTTTACAATTGGCCTCCGGCGTACATCTAAAGAAAGGTACTGAGATGAAATAATTCTTATTTACGTTATAGTTTGGATATTGCACTGGTCAATATACAGAGGTGTGAAATTATTGTATGGTGAATGGTGTCAAATACATTTTCAAATGTTGTTGTTTCATTGGTGGGGTGAGCGTGGAATGAAATTTTATTAATTTTTATGGCAATATGTTATATGCTTGAGAAGTGGAAGGTATAACATATATATTGTTTCTCTATCAGCAGAAGTTTCTTTTACGGAATGCATTCAATCATCTTTATCGTAGGAATAGTTCTCACTGGCAAGGAGAACTATCCTTATTGGTCCCGGATGATACAACACACTCTCATCTTCAATGAGTTGTGGAAAGGAGTGTGTGTCGTAGAAGGAGACAGTGACCCAGAAAAGCCTACCTCAGACAAAGAGCTCGCCATTTGGGAAAACAAGAACAGCAAAGCTTATGCGTTAATCGCAGCATCTGTAAATAAAGAGGTGAGTCGCCATATTTCATAATATTCAACTGCTTTTGAAGCTTTAAAAAAGTTGAAAGAACTCTATGACTCACATTCTGCACTTGAAGTCGTCCAACTCATGATTAAACTCTTCACTCTTGAACTGCAAAATAATGATCCTCTTGCTCTTGCATCTGAAATAAAGTCTATAATGCATGATATCAAATCCACTAAGGTTGAGCTGGATATCTCTCTTATTGCTTTTTTCAAGGCACTTTATCCTACATACTCCAATTATCTTGAGTCTTTGCAAGCAAATGGAAATCTCAAAGATATAACCTTTGACTCTCTTGTGAAAAAGTTTGTTGAAAGAGAAAAATCCTTTGGAAAGAAGACAGCCCCTGAATCTTCTGAAGAGACTGTGTGCCTTGCTCATAAATAAAAGCATCCCGCTCAAGATTCTACAAGAGGAAGAGGTGGACGAAGAGGAAGAGGAAGATATTTCAGAGGCAGGGGGGGCAGACATTCTCAAGGAGAAAAGGCAGATTTGCACTGTATTCGCTGCAAAAGAAATGGATCACATGATGCATCCACATGCAAGCTACCATGGGACAAAATTGAGCAGAGAAGAAACCAACAGAAAGGTAAAATTGATGGTACAGACAAAGGTAAAGCACCTGAATCTGCTCACTATGTTGAGGCACAATGTAACATTGGAGTAAATGAAGATTTGTTTAATACTTCACTTGCTTCCTAGAAAAATGATTGGTTGCTTGATTCAGGAGCAACCTATCACATGACTCATAGAAAATATTTTTTGAAGATTTCACTGACAATGTTGATGGAGTAGTATACTTTGTAGATCAGTCAAAATTCAAGCCATCAGGGCCTGGCACAATCAGGCTTAAACTGCCTAATCTTTCAGACTTTCTTCTGGATCATGTTCTATATCTCCCATAGCTCAAGAGAAACTTGTTGTCCTTGGTCCACATCCGCCAGCAAGGTCACTCCATTCTTATGTTTGATGGCAAGATTGAGGTCAGAAAAGCATCTGATCATTCACTTGTCATGAGGGGAATAGAAGAAGAAAGGCTTTTCAAACTGTAAGGAACATCTGCTCATTCACAACATTTCTCATATATTTCTCATCATGAAGAAGGTACACTTCCATCAAGTTTATTATGGCATGCTAGATTTGGACATTTAAACTATGACAGTCTCCGCTTATTGAAGAAAAATGGTGTTGCTGGTTTGCCTACAATTCCTAGAAAAGATTTGTGGGTTTTCCTCTCAAGTGGAGAGGTTTTGGCCTTGGCTTGCAACCTATATCTTTTGTTCTTTTTCTTCTTGTTTTTGGTAGTTGTTTGATGATACACAAACATACTAATAATAAGTGAAACTAATAAGTAAGATAAATACAAATACATCACAAGCAATTATCAAATAAAGATAAATCACTCTAATCATTTCCCTTTAGATTTCTCAACATGGTATCAGAGCTATGGTTGGCTAAGGGCATCATGAATATCTCTACTACACTGAAGAAGTTTCTCAAGAATTGTTCAAAGGTAGCAAGCCATCTCAAGGGAGGTACCAAGGAAGCATGGAATCTTCTATTTACTCCAAAAAATAAAGTGACCAAGACAAAGGATGAAGGACTCTTCTCAGCACTCACTATCACATTTCAAAATGAGAACATTTGGGTGATCGATAGTGGTGCATCAAGACACATGACTGGTCATCACAGGCAACTAAAGCCATTGTCAAAAGGAAAATCTTTGTACTCTGTAGAACTTGGAGATAATAAGGGCTACCCCGTAAGAGGAATTGGATCAACCTCAATAGAACTGGAGAATGAAGGCCATATTCATCTCAACAACATCCTATTTGTTCCAGGTTTTCATAATAATTTACTTAGAAGATAAAGGTGATAAAGTGGCTTTCGTTGATGGAAAGGTTGTAGTATGGAGTAGAAACCCAAGCATAGAAAATGATAGTGTTTGGCATTCATGAAGGAAGACTTTACAAGTTGATATCTCCTCCTGCTCAGGCGTTTGTTCACATTGAAATCAACCCATGTGAGATTTCGCATAGAAGATTTGGTCATCTCCATTTCAAAATCCTTCCAACTCTAAGTTCAACAGCAGATGGAATCCCTGAAGTAAAAGAAGATCATGAAGGAGTCTGCAAAGGATGTGCATTGGGTAAGAACACCAAGAGACCATTTGGAAGTAGTGCTTCATGGTCAAAAGAAATCTTGGATCTTATTCATTCTGATGTCTGTGGTCCTAATACTCCTCAATTACTTGGAAGACATCTATGTTGTGTCACATTTATAGATGATCATTCAAGGAAGAATTGGTTTTACTTAATGAAATCCAAGGATGAATTATTTACAAAATTTCAAGAATTCAAAGTTGAGGTAGAGAACCTTATAGAAAGAAGAATCAATATATTAAGATTTGATAATGGAGGAGAATATACATCCAAGGAAATTATAGCTTTCTGTAAGGAGTCTTGAATTAAGAGGGAGCTGATAGTCCCATATAATCCTGAACAAAATGGAGTTGTAGAATGAAAGAATTGATCCATTGAAGAAATTCTAAAAATGATGTTACATGATCAAGAATTTCCAAAATTTTTGTGGGGTGAGGCTACAAAGGCAGTTGTATACATACAAATCAAAGTCCCCACAAGTCACTAGAAAGCAGAGCTCCTAAAGAATTATCCATTGGGAAGAAACCTACCGTATATCATCTCCGGATTTTTGGTTTTCCTGTCTATATTCATATACCTAAGGACAAAAGAAAGAAGTTGGATCCATCAGGCATGAGGGGAACATTTTTTGGCTATAGTAACTCCTCTGAGGCCTATAGGATCTACATAAAGGGAGGACACTGAATAGAAGTCAATCGAGATGTGATATTTGACGAAAGTATTGCATTCAAGAAATCAAAGGATCTCCCTATGGACTCTGATGATGAAGAACTTCCAGTATTTGAAGAAGTTATTAGGGAAGAAGAAGAATCAAATCATGAATATGAAGGTCCCAATGAACCTATACAACTTGTTATCCCTGAAAATAGAAAGAGACCTAACTGGTTGAAATCTATACTACTTGATGCAAAAGGTCATGGAGTAGCTCAAGTCACATTCATGGAAAGCAAGAAGCCCAAGCAATACTTTGGGTATGCATCCTACATGAAAAAACTAATAGAAGCAAATCCATCCACTTTCGAAGAATCTATCAATTACCAAGAATGGATGGATGCTATGAATGAAGAATAACAATCTATAATGAAGAATGGAGTTTGAGAGATTGTACCTAGGCTTGAAGACAAATATGTGGTAACTTCCAAATGGATCTACAAGATAAAACATGGAGTAAATGGAATTATTGATAAACATAAGGCAAGATTTGTGGCTAGGGGCTTCTCTCAATAAGAAGGCATCAACTATGAAGAGACATTTTCTTCAATAGCAAGGTCTACAACTATATGTTCATTGGTCTCTTTGGCAGCATCGATGGGATGGAGCATCCACCAAATGGATGTCAAGACTACATTCCTGAATGCCACAATTGATGAGGAAGTCTATATAGAACAACCCTTGGGATTTGAAGTTAAATATAGAAAGGCATATGGGTGCAGATTGAAGAAGGAATTATATGGCCTCAAACAAACACCAAGGGCATGGTATGCTAGGATGGATGCATACCTTCAGAGATTACATTTCACAAAGAGTTTTGTTGATCCAAAGCTTTATATTAAGGTGGTGAAGGGAGAGCCGGTAATTATTCTTATGTATGTGGATGACCTTCTCTTGACAGGTTTGGAAGGTCGAATTGAAGAATGTAAGAAGAAACTAGTAGCAGAATTTGACATGAAGGATCTAGGGTTGATGCACTATTATTTGGGACTATAAGTATGGTAAGGGCCTGATTAGATTTATCTAGGTCAAGGAAAGTACGTGATCAAGATGTTAAAGAAGTTTGACATGATGAATTGCAAACCAATGACAACCCCAATGATCACAAATTTGAAAAGAATAAGAAATTCTGAATTGAGCCCTTTGGATCCTTTCGAGTATAGACAATCAATTGACTCCCTGATGTACTTGGTGAATACTCGACCAAACATATGCTTTGCAGTAAATGTTCTCATTCAATTCCAAGTGGATTCAAAACATTATCATTAAATAGAAACAACACATATTCTGAGATATTCACAAGGAACCATCCACTACTGCCTAAAATGCAATAAAAGAAGTGATGTCCACTTGATTGGATATACAGATTTCGACTGGGGAGGTAGTGATCAAGATGGAAGGAGAAGTATATGAGGGTGTTTCGGCTTGGGATCTTCCATGATCTCATGGATAAGCATAAAGCAAGATACAATTTCTTTTAGTAGTGCTAAGGCATAGTATATTGCAGCCTGTGAAGTAAGAAGAGAAGTGATCTAGTTGAGGAAGTTGTTATCTAACCTATTTGAAGGACCTATGGACCCTATAGTGATACATTGTGATAACACCAATTGTATTTGATTCTCTAAATACCTAGTGTTTCATGGAAAGACGAAGTATATCAACAAAAAGTATCACTACATTCGGAAGCTAGTCCAAGATGGTGTATTGCAGCTACAATATATCTCCATCGATGAGAAAGTAGCTAACATATTGAAAAACATATCTTCCTAGTAAGAAGATTGTGTATTTGAGAAGCAAGCTTGGTTTGGTTAATGTATCATCCCTAGTTGAGAGGGAGAGATAGGCACATCATTCTTGTCTTCACTTGGAAAGACATAATGGAGGATTGGGTAAGAAATCTGGCATATGATACTCTTTGAAGATGAGGTAGGGAATCCAAGATGAGAGTAATCGTGGACTGATATTCTTTAAGGACTAGTTATCAAAGATAAGAATAGTCCAAGGAAGTTCATACTTTGTGAACACACGGGTGGGGTATGTACCTTGAGAGATAATGATGATGGTGTCTATAAATGATTGGTCTCACCAACATTATGCTCTGACCTTGTGGAGAGATAGAGTTGTTAGTCAAGGCCTTTCTATATGATAATGTTGTTTGTTATGATGCTAAACATATAGGTTACCAATCTGACTCTTCTTATGAGATATCTTCATATTGAGAATGTCCATGTACCATTTATGAATACCTCCATAGTTAAGAGGGAATGTTGAAAAATGTGTAACTAAGTTCGGTCTTCATAAATATGAAATGTACTTTTGATTCTTGTAAAATGTAAAATGAAAGAAAATTATTATTATTATTATTATTATAAGAGCATGGGTTTCATGCTCAAGGTCTTTTATTTTGAAGGTCAAGCACCCATTGAGTGCTTCTATAGTTTTTCCTAGGTCAAGAAGTCAAAATATTCATTGTCATAAGTTGAAGACCCCTTCGGGCACATTGTAACTTGTAAATAAAATTATTGTTGTCTTTAAAAGTGTCAAAATACCCTCCAAGATCAAGTTGGCCTGGCAGATGGCAAGTTGGCCTAATTTGAGGAGTCGTCCACCTTTGAGAAGTCTATATAAAGGAGGAAAATTGACCTCCTTGGAGTACATTCATCTCTCACTCATAAAAGTGAAGGAAGTAGAGGAAGAAGGCAGCGAAGAAGGAAGAGGACAAAGAAGACTTGGTTTTGGGCTATTTCTCTCTCACATGTGCGAACGAAGGTTAGGGTTTATGAAGTAGATCTAGGATTTTCCTCTACAAGTTTGATCTTGAAGAAGAGAAGGCGAGAAGGTTAAATGAAGGTCACAAGAATCCATCCTCAAGCTCCAAAAGTCAGAAAAAGCCAAGCGAAGGTCTAAGGAAGTCCTGGGAGGCTAAAATAAGTTCACACATGTCGCAACAACAACTGCAGGAGGGCCGAAAATTTCAGGTCTGCAGTGGAGGCTGAAATTCTACAGTTGGAAGTCGAAGTTGTGCTACTGGAAGAGATTTGAATGGGTTTGACTTGAACAAGGAAAGCACATCATCTGGAAAGGTTGGACTTGGTCTTTGAGGGTATTGCTCTCTATGTTCTTGTTCTTCTTGTTTTTTGTAGTTGTTTGATGATAGACAAACATAATAATAATAATAATAAGTGAAGCGAATAAGTAAGATAAATAAAAAGACATCACAATCAATTATCAAAGAAAGAGAAATCACTCTAATCATTTCCCTTTAGATTTCTCAACACCTATCTTCAGTGAGAACTTGACATTAGAATTGGATCGTCACTTCTCATAGGAAGAGAGATCTTAGAAGGGGAAGGAAAAGGGGACTTCCATTGAGGATTGCTAAAGGCTCATTGTTCATAGCATCTTCCTTTGTGTCTCTTTGTAGACCTATTTGTCATCAGTTCATTGGAAATAAATGATTCATGCTTCTCATTTCTTGATCATGTCCATTTCTATTTGTGTTTGTCTCTTAGTTAGCTAAGTTGCATTGTATTTTCATGAATATTTACATTATGCTTCGTTTGTTTATAAATTTTAAATTAATCTATAAATACACTATATTTTCAAAATAAATATATAAAATGATGAAAAATAATCAATTAAAAATAATACATATGTTTATTTATATTATTTTATATATTTCTAAATTAAATATTTTTTAAAGTTATTAGAAACTTACCTAAGTAAATGCCTTAAAGATATTTGATTATAAATTTATTAAACAAGATTTAATTTGTTTTGTTGACCATTTTGTAACACATTATCTGCATATAAAATTAAAATATATAACTGTAGTTATAATAAAAAGCTAAAATATATCATATTTGATTTTCAATATAAAACAAAAGTACATAACTCTTCATCGAAAAACAATGCTTCTAGATCAGGTGTACATAATACTTGTTATAATTTAATCTTTATTTAAATTAAAATTATATTCAATTGTGTTAATTATAACTTTCCCGAAACAAATTGGGAGAACTTTTTTGACGAGTGGAGTTGAATTTTGAATTTGAAAAAGTTGTTGAAGATATTTAGTTTTTATAAATTTCAAATATCCTTTGCCCTTTGGATTCTCGCTGTTCTGCGTGTGATAAAAAGCATTTCAATCACCTTCAACCGCTAAGTTAATTGATGAACAGAGATCCAAGGGATCCAAGGGTTACCACAGGATCCGACGGTGGAGAGATTTTGATCGTTAAAGCATTAAGGACGAACTTAGCTTTTGTATGCAATATATAATAACATATTTCCTCTCCCTGCAGTGCATTCTCGGCTCTCTGTGCTCTCTCTCTCTCTATGTTGTTGTGTGGTCTTTGGAGCTCTCCTCTTTGTTTTTCGGTTTATCTTTATGTTGCCTTCTGTTTATATGGGTTTGGAATGTTGTTTTGTTTGCCTTTATGTTGCCTTCTCTTTGTTTTTCGGTTTATCTTTATGTTGCCTTCTGTTTATATGGGTTTGGAATGTTGTTTTGTTTGCCTTTATGTTGCCTTCTGTTTATGTGGAAATGTTGTTTCAATTATTGTTATGTGCATGTCGGTGGATGTTCGTCTATGAGAAAGAGACAGATAACTCTCAGCTGAAGAGACTTTGATGGCGTAGCATTCTGTGAATTCATGGAGCCTGGAAGTGATCTACATCAGCGGTGATTGTAAGTGTGGACTGGAATTAAATTTGATTTCAATTTAAGGAGGGAGGAAGATCAAGCTGAAGATACTTTGATGGCGTAGTATTCTGTGAATTTGTGTCAATAATATTGAAATATTGATTGTAAGTGTGGATTGGAATTAAATTTGATTTCAATCTAGAGAGGGAGGAAGATCAAGTAGGATATTATGTGGATTTGCAATATTACATCACATTAGTTATACTGATCTTTGCGTTTCTTTTCCTTTCTTTCTTTGATTGCAATTTGCCAATCAAGATCATACAAGGAAATAAGTTTTGAATTCGATCTTGTGATTTCCGACAGGCCAAACAGCTTACGATGGATGAAATAACTGGAATTGCTGTTGGATTTCCCTTGAAGTTTTACTTCAGGTACAATGTTTCCTCTGGCTTTGAGAAGTAATAGATCTGTTTATGTTTTCTTGGCTGTATAAACAATCCTTTTATGTTTTCTTGGCTGTATAAACAATCCTTTTATGTTTTCTTGCCTCTGGTTTCGAGAAAGAAAGAACATATCTATTTCAATTTAACGAGTGAGGAAGATGAAGCCAAATATATAGTTGTATTACATATTATATATTTATCTCTGCGTTTCTTTCCCTTTCTTACTTTGATTGCAATGGTTTCGAGAAAGAAAGAACATATCTATTTCAATTTAACGAGGGAGGAAGATCAAGCCAAATATATAATCCTTTTATGTTTTCTTGGCTGTATAAACAATCCTTTTATGTTTTCTTGCCTCTGGTTTCGAGAAAGAAAGAACATATCTATTTCAATTTAACGAGTGAGGAAGATCAAGCCAAATATATAGTTGTATTACATATTATATATTTATCTCTGCGTTTCTTTCCCTTTCTTACTTTGATTGCAATGGTTTCGAGAAAGAAAGAACATATCTATTTCAATTTAACGAGGGAGGAAGATCAAGCCAAATATATAGTTGTATTACATATTATATATTTATCTCTACGTTTCTTTCCCTTTCTTAATTTGATTGCAATTTGCCAAGATCTTGCAAGAAAAAAAGTTTTCACTTCGATCCTGTGATTTCCGACAGGCCAAACAAGTTACGATGGAAGCAGGGGCTGCGATGGAACAATTGGAATTGGTGTTGGATTTCCCTTGATGTTCTACTTCAGGTACAATGTTTCCTCTGGCTTTGAGACGTAATAAGTTGGATTTCCCTTGATGTTCTAATTCAGGTACAATGTTTCCTCTGGCTTTGAGAAGTAATAGATTTGTTTATGTTTGCTTGGCTGTATCAGTATGTACAATCCTTTATGCGTTATTGCCTCTCTGGTTTCTAGAAAGAACGAACATATTTATTTACTTCCTGGTTTTTTTTGGTTTCAATAAATAAAGAAACAGATTAAATTTGTTGAAGTTTTCGGACTGTAAATGTAAATTAATTCGTCTGGTTCATATTCTTAGAAAGACGAAAAATGAATAAATGAAATCCATGTATCATGCCTATCTGTGTGCTTTGAATTTGAGCTGCCCTGTTTGCACCTCATTTCTTTCTCTCTGATCACTCTTGAAATCCTTCACTTTATAATTTTGATTATTTTACTTTTTTAAATCCCTAGCTCAAGGTATTCTGGAAAGAGAAAGAGAAATCGTAATCGATTCTTTACGTTTTCCCGCTTAGAAATAACCCTTCATGTTTTCTTTCGTTTCGTATGGTTAGATTCTTTACGTTTTCCCGCTTAGAAATAAGCCTTCATGTTTTCTTTCGTATGGTTTAGATTCTCTGAGTTCGAGAAAGGATGGATCACATTACTTTCATTTTTTTGGTTTTCTTTATTATTTTAATTTTTTTTTCCCAGAAAAATAGATAGTTTCAATTTGTCCATCCCGAGTTTGAGTTTTGAAGATGGGTTAAAAATAGTAATAAGAATTTTCTAATTTTATTTTAATATATTTGATAATTTTATTTTGGTTTTCCAATTATTTTTAAGCCAGTTGCTCATCATAAATTTTATTTCCCCATAATTGTAATGGTTTAAAACAGTTTTATACATGTTGCCAAATACATTAAGTTTAATTTCTATATAATAAGTTGGTCATATACAAATTTAGAATTTGGGTCATTCAATAATAAAGGAAGTTTAATTTCTATATAATAAGTTGGTCATATACAAATTTAGAATTTGGGTCATTCAATAATAAAGGAAAGGAGAAAATTATTCTTATGGATTATTTTCAAGAGTATCACCATATAAATAAAGTGTTTTCTAATTTCATTAACCGTATTTATGGTATAAAATAATCTATTCAATTTAACAATTCTTATACTGGATTACTATTGAACACAATAATTTTTTTCTACAATATTAATATTTTTTAAAATTTCTCTTTAGACATTAACTCATATAAATAAAGTGTTTTCTAATCTCATTAACAGTATTTGTGGTGTAAAATAATGTATTCAATTCAACCAATTCTTATACTGGATTACCATTGAACACAGTAATTTTTTATACAATATTAATATTTTAAAAAAATAGACATTAAATTTCTATGAAATGTTTAGATTTCTCTACATTAAATGCCTTTTTGCTTCATATTTATTCCTTGTATTTTTTGCACAAAGGATATATATCTTTAATGTAGTTGATCCAACCAAAGTTGAGTTGGGATTTTTAGAACATTTTGGATTCAATTACAGTTATATCTAAAAATTATCACTTTTCTAGGGTTTTTCACCATAGATTTTTGTTTTGATGAAGACCCAGAAAATATATATATATATATATATATAGACAACATAAATCTAAGAATTAGGATTATCTCAACATAAATCTAAGAATTAGGATTATCTGTGACCCTTTTTATTTAGTAATTACCATTGAATACAATTTCTTGATACCACTTTAAACATAATTATGTGAA
>APFE030767315.1:0-16189 GCA_000404065.3 Pinus taeda | reverse complement strand
TTCACGATGATGCTGAAACTATGAAATTAGCTCACAAAAATGATAGCATGACTGGTGGCGAAAGCAATCCATGGCAAGTGGGCAAGCCTGCAATTGTACCATAGAAGTGGGTTCTTCTCTGAGATGTTTACCACCTTTGCCACCTTTACGAGGTCTTTGTGGCACATTTCCCTCTTGGTGGAATCACTTTCATTTTCTTGCTCATAAGATGACTCTGTATCTGACATGGTTTTGAGAACAAAATAGGTGCAATAGGAGGACTACAATGTGTATGTTGTATGTGTAATGAAATCCCAATTTCAATGTATCCTCAAAAAACCAGTTGAAGCATCATAAACATTCTACCATAATGGGTATTTTGGTTTGGTATATTTGGGCATAAAAACAATCACAAAGATTTTGTGGTATGAAGTGTTGTTGTCTACAATGTCTTTTAATACCCTATACAAAGTTTCAATAAGGGCTTAGGGTTTGATTTATTTTATTACACCCAACACCACTTGCACTTCTTCAAACACACATTAGACGCCATTCAATTTGATGCGTGAGTCAAAGAAACACCTACTTGTAGCTGCCGAGCCGATTTGATGCGTTCTAGACACAAAAATATAACGCTGGAATGGTTGCGTAGCGCGCCAGTTATATGTGTAGTGCACCTCCCTCTACGTAGCGCCTGTGTAAATTTACATAGGATGTGCGCACCCAATGCGTAGCGCACCGCCCAGTGCGTAGCACGCAAATCCTATGCGTAGCGCGCACCTTCACTCTGCCTATAGGGTTTGAAACTTGGTTTTTCACCCTCCAATATTGAAAATGCTCTTGCTCTGATATGTGGTGAACCAAAAGACTTGTTTCACCTTATATACACCCTAAATATCTATTTTGAATAAATTAAATTCAAAAACCCACTTTGTAAAGTTTTGGGTACTTTCACTTTTTGCCTATTAATACAATGATACTTTTTTATTTTCTTTCGCTTTTCTGAGGTTTGGACTGAAGCTCTTTGTTGATTTTTGTTTGTAGGGATAGCTGTAACATGCTCTGGCAAAGGAGACCAAGGTTGCACTTGAACATTTGAAGGATTGAAAATTTTGACAATTTCTTACAAAAATGAGAAGGTGACTTATCTTCAAAACGGAGTTTTGAAGAGAAGTCCTAATTCAACTGTACAATAATGAAAATTATTGAAATGATTACCTATCAAAGACATCCCTCTGGCCTACTGGTCTTCTAATACTTTGTAAGACAAAAATGACTCAACCCTAGACCTAAAACCTCAAAATTTAAAACATGATTGTGAATGACCTTGGAAAACTTTATTTTAATGAATAAACCTGAACCAGCAGTGCCAAGCATGAGGGGAATGAGTGACACACAACCGCTCCATCAGAGTTATGGAATGCCTAACGAAATGCAACTGATCAAATGGATGGGACACCTAAAACATGAAATACAAAAAAGAGCTTTTAATCTCTGATGGAGGGATAACTAGACCGACTCTAACATTTTGGCTCCAATGGGGATGGTAGCTCCTTGGAGATGCCAAGAAACACAGATCTCTATAAGAGCTAGATAGTGCCTTCATCCATTGGGCGATGGAGTCATTATTCCGACACAAAATCTTGAGAATTTGACTGAAAAACCAAAAACTGCTTTGACCAAACTAGACTCGAAACTAAAAGATTTAGACAACTGACTTGACAAACTCAAACTAACTAACTTTCGTTTTCAAAATTATAGCCTTCATCTCGGGCCCCAAACTGAAGATGATAAGTTAGTGTACATGTGCAATAGAACCAAAGTAAAATGATATGTACAATGATGATGAAATGAGCATAAAAGTACTCAAAAGTAGTATCTTTTTAACAGCCGACCATTAATCGGCCCTCCAGGACATTCATCTCCATTCATCTCCTTGATAAGGAAGGTGTTTTGGCCGTGATATGCTACAATCTTGTAAGGACCCTTCCATAAATTTTCAAATTTACCATGCTTTCCCTTGTCTTCATGTCGAGCATCCCATCTCAAAACTACCTCATCTAGCTGAAATTTGTTTGCCTTTGCTTTCTGGTCATTAATCTTTTTGATGCATTCCTACAGCTTGCAAGTATTTTGAAATACCTTCTCCTGTGTCTGCTACAAATGGATCATTTGATTAATCCTTCTCTGCATAGGATCCTCCTTACTACCCGCTTCTTGAAGCAATTTCACTACCGGGACAGCCAGTGAAGTAGGAAAAATTGTGTCTGTTCCGTACACCAACTCGAAAGGAGACATACCAATAGACTTTTTTTGACTCACCCTATCAGCCCATAGTGCATTTATCAACTTCTTGTGCCTGCCCTTTTTGTTGATTTCCAACAATTTCTTAATGATATTGACCAAGGATTTATTAGATGACTCTACCAATCCATTTCTTTGAGGGTGGTATGCGGTTGAATGTCCCAAGCTAATATTGTACTTGTAACAAAACTCAATCATCCTTTTTGAATTAAACACTGCTGCATTATTCGTGATTAACTTACTTGGACATCCAAAACATGACAAAATATTGGTCTCAATAAAAGAAATAATTACCGCATCCGTAGCTTGTCGAGTAGGAATTGTTTCAATCCATTTTGTGAAGTAGTCCATGGCCGTCAATATCCATCGATGTTGTCCTGATGATGCTGGATGAATTTCACCAATGAAATCCAATCCCCACTGCTGAAAAGGTGCACTGACTTCAATTGGTTTGAGAGGCAAAGGCTGGAGCTTCTACTTTCCTTGAAAAATTTGGCATTCGTGACAATTTTTAACAGCCTTATATACATCTGAAAATAATGAAGGCCAATAATAGCCTGCCCTTAGAATCTTGTTTTCCGTGGTCTTCCAAAACAAATGACCTCCACAGTCCCCTCTATGAAAGTCTTCCACAACTCTTTGGGCTTCCTCCTCTACCAAACAATTCAATAACATCCCACCGGGGTCTTTCCAAAACAATGCTGAATCGAGAATGCAAAATTTTGCAGCCTTCAATTTCAATGTTCTACTTCTGTTTCTCTGCATTCCAAGAGGTGAAGATAAATGCTGAAGTACATATAAAATATTAACGTACCAAGAAGAAGAAACAAACATTTCAGATACTTGAATGGATGGGTTCTCCTCATCTTCATCAGACATGGCAACAATCAAATTTATGTCTAGAATTTGCATATTTGTTTCAGCCATTAGCTTGGCGAGTCCTTGTCCTTTGATCAGCTTGGTTGGTTTAATCTCAACATCAGACTCTAACAACGCAGCAATCCACTTACCCCTTCTCCCTTTTGGATCTGCCTGTACTAAAATCTATTTACCTGCTGTGTTAGGAACATAATCTAGAATATGTGAATGTAATATATACACACGGAAATCTTTCAAGGCCTTAACAAGCGTAAGTGCTTGCTTCTCAATGATGTTATATTTCAATGCTCCATCTCTAATAATCCGACTGAAAAAAAGCAATGGCCTTTTCAACACCATCTCTCTTCTGCATTAGTACAACTACCAAAATGTGCTCAGAAGCAAATGAGAACAAAATAAAATCCTGAGTGTAGTCGGGACTGATCAAAATAGGAGCTGAAGAAAGAGCTAACTTCACTAAATTAAATGATTTAATTGCCTCTTCGGTCCACTTTACCTGACTGTCCTTCTTGAGCATACTTGTGATCTCTCTAAGATGTTCTGCTAGATTTGGAATGAAGCGACGCAAAAAATTCAGTTTACCATTGAAGGACTAAATTTCTTTCTTGTTCCGGGGGTATTCAATTTGCTGAATGGCTTCAACTCGTGCTGGATCAATACGGATGCCGTCTTTAGATGTGGCGTGGCCAAGAAGTTTGCCCTCATCCATGGCAAAAAGACTCTTTTTCGGATTCAACGAGATGCCATATTTTCTGCACTTTAGGAAAACAATTTTCAAATGATACAAATGTTCCTCATTAGAATTTGAAAACACGGTTAAATCATCAAGATAAACAACTAAAAATACATCTTTCTCATTGGTGAAAGCCACGTCCATTGCACGCTAAAAGGTGGCTCCTGCATTTTTCAAACCAAACGGCATCTTTGCATAATGAAATGTTCCCCATGGAGTGGTGAACGTTGTCTTGTCACGGTCATCTTCATGCACTAAAATCTGATTATAACCTGAATAACCGTCGAGTAGTGACATCCTTGATGCTCCAACTACTCATTGCAATATATGATCCATTTTGGGCAGTGGATAATTGTCTTTTATGGACACCTTATTTAAATTTCTGAAGTCGATACATAAACGGATCTCACCTGTCTTCTTTCTTACGGGCACCAAGTTGGATATCCAATCTGAAAATCGGATAGGCACAATGATTCCTGACTTATACAATCTGTTTACCTCTTTCTCAATTGATGGCAGCAACTTTGGATTGATTCTCCTCAACTTTTGACGAAAAGGCTTCTGATTTGGCTTAATAGGAATAGTATGCTGAATGATATTTGTATCATATGTTTTAAGATCTGAGTAATCCCATGAAAATACATCAGAAAATAAAGACAACAATTTCATATATTCATCTTTTACCTTTGGTGACAATGACCTTGATAGCTTAACCATCTTGGGACTTTCAGCTGTCCCAATGTTTACCTCTTCAACACCCTTTTCAGTCGGTCTCAATGTCGGTTTGCGGGCCACATCATCTTGGTCAAATAGCTCCTCTAAAGGAATCAATCCCTTAGGAATAATGTTGTCCTTAAGTTGCAACATGTCCATTTGATTTACTTGTATATTGTTAATACCATTATCATTTTCAGTATCTATTGAGGAATCCTTGAACTTACCCTTATTTTGCAGAAACTCATTGATCTCTTCATCATCTTGAAAAACTTGCCAGCATCGCCGATTATCCAGAACAGTGGGACGATGCTTCACATGAATCTCAAATTTGTTGCTAGAATTCATTGGAATTTTTAAATTGCTTGCTGCCTTAGCAAGTCCATCAGCAACACCATTTTGTATGCGAGGCACACATGTCAAGCTATGATCAGAAAACAACTTCAAAATATCTAAGACTGCATTTCGATATGCTCTCATACGAGGATGCTTGGCCTGAAACTCACCTTTAACCTATTTTATTACCAATTCGGAATCACCATAGACCGCAATCTTCTTTACTTTTAGTTTTCTAAGAATCTTTAGGCCAACAATGAGAGCCTCATATTCCACCTCATTATTTGAACAATCAAATGCTAGTTTATAGGAACACACTCTCACCTTGCTTGGAACTTTGTCTTGAGCGGAAAAAGGACTTCAAATACACACACCAATACCAGCACCATCACTTCCTACCACGCCATCGAAATCCATGGTCCAAATACCATCTTCATCCTCCTCCAAGTGTTGAAATTGTACTGCCTCTGATTTTTTTGTTTGCTGCCCCTTTTCTTCAGTTGTTTGTTCCATGATAGCTTGCTTTTCTCCTCTTTCCTTTTGTAGAACTGCTCTGAAATTTTCAGTGATCTCTGGTATATCTTCCGCTTGAACTAACTGACTATCTAGATCATTAAAACTATCAGCAAATAAAACATACGACTCCAAATCTGTATGTACATAATTTACTGGATGATTGATCGGCTTCTCTTTACTAGTTATCATGTATTTCATCTTTTGCTCTCGATATAGCTTTCTCATTTGACCGAAGACTGGAATTGTGGCATAAGAAAAGTCTAACTGTAGAGTACTTCTAGCTCCCAAGCCTCTAAACCATTTTCTTACCTCTCCTCTGAATGTTTGCACAAACAATCGCATAGTTACATCCTCGTCATCAATCTCATATAAATCATAAAAAGTTGCCATTTTGTCTATGTGCTGCTGAGCAAACACACTTTGAGGAGTGCCATCAAATAAAGGAATTTTACTCTGATAGTCCGCAGGCATATCATGCAATTGCTGAGGTAAAGCAAGAGGTGCGAAACGAGAAGCCATTGCTCTAGGTGGATTTACTCTAGGTGTTGTTGGCGGAGTGGATGCTGCTACTGTATGGGGAGTATGCGGAGGTGTATGTGGAGGAGAAGCAATGTGGGATGAAGAAGGGGAATTAGCTATAGATTCGGAGTAAGTAATTATAGGATGCACAGGAATGGTAGGAATGAAAGGCGGTTCAGTAGGAACTCTAGAGGTAGATGCCGTGACAGTGGATCCAATGTTTGTAGATACGGCTTCTAAGAACTCAACAAGATTGTCCGCTTGGATGCTGGTCTGAAGGTGCCTCAAGATAAAATTGTCAATTAATTTATTGTGCCTTTCAAATTCAAGAGCTGCAGCAAAGTCAGGATTTGGAATAATAGAATCGAGAGCGTTTTCGGACTTGGTTTTAAACAATGACAATTCAAACCTTGCGTTGAAAGGAAGTTCTTCAAGGTATTCAAAAAGTGCAAGACATGAATGAGATTTAACCAAGGGAGTCGTCGAGCTTTCTTGATGGAGGATTTTTCGAATCAAATTTGGATTTTCATAAATGGGAGGTGGATTCAGATCTGGATTAGCTCTTGTATGTCTTTCTGAAGCCAGTGTATTTATCAGGAGATCAAAAGAATTAATGTAATTCAGCCAATCATTTGCTAGACTCAATCATCCAAAGGTCTAGAACGATCAAAAGTACTAGGGTGATCTGCAAATCAAAGTTTCACAAGCTAACTGGAGATCGACTGAAGCAGCATTTATCTACTTCCGCTTATGCATAGCAAGAGCGTTTCGAAAGCTACCCTGCGTGACTTCAGACTCCATCTAAGACTTGTGAAACAAACTAATCAACAAGCAAACCATTTGAGATTTATTCCCCAGTATGGTCGCCACTATGTTAACGCTCAAATCTACCTTAGGCTTAAATAAGGTGAGACTCAAGGCCACATCAAACCACGCTCAGCCTCATAGCTAGCCCTACGAGGACAGGAGAGGGCTCTCTCTGGGTCAAACTCGGAAAAAGGTAATAAAAAAGGCTCTAGATGACCGAATTGATGACTAATTTTAGGCTAGGTATTAAGTACAAAGAGTTTAGGATTGATTTTTTATGATTTTGTTGAAATCAAGGGAAAGGCAATTTTGGGTGCGGGGATGAGGCATAGTTTTTGCAGAGGTCCACTTGGGGAAAGATAGGCAATTGTTTTGATGCCTTAAAACAGGTGATATGGATAGGTCAGACCGGTGAGAGGCTAAGGAGAGAAAGGGGTCTCAAGGATTCTCCTTAAACTGAAGAAAAAATAGAATATTAAACAAATTTAAAGGGAGAGCATAGCAATTTCATGGATTCTACCTTAACACTTCATTTGCTTAATAAGAGAAGATTCAATAGAGATAATTATGGACATACACAACTTACAAGTACTAAGAGAAACACACCATCAAGAAATAAAGCCACATGGATCCCAAATAGTGTTGCAAAACCCTGATCTTTCCTTTGACAAAAATGCTAGAAAAATATGTACAATATAGTCTCAAAACTATCCCAAGAGTCCAACCTCTGCTACTGAATGAAAACTTACATATATAGACCAAGCTATCCTCATTCCCTAACCTCTAGGGGTCGATCTCCTCCTTCTAGGAGCAGTTTGAAAATTTTCTAAACATCGAGCAAGAATCTAGATGACCAAACAACCTGCCTCTAAAAAGAAGGAAACTGATTTATTACATTGATTTCTGGCTAATTTGTGAATGAATCATCTAGAAGAAGGTAGATAAGTGCCATATTACCTTACATACATCAAATTACATCATGTTGGGTGAAACATTACATCAAAGAGTGAAACTGGTGGAAACTAGCCGAATTCCTGAGCTGAAGGTGAAAATCTGGGCCAAAAACTGTATGCGTAGCGCACCTAATCCCTATGCGTAGCGCCCCTTTGAGCATGTTTTTGGGGCACTTTCTGACATCCAAATTGATCTCATGATAACTCGTTGGAAAGCCCTAGATGTCTACTTTCCAACCCAAGTGTAATTTTCCAATTTGGAGCTCATTTTCCCCCTCAAAACTGAATTCGTCCAGAGGTACTACCTGCAGTTCGAAAAGGTGGCAGCAAGGTGGTTTTCATGATGTTTTTGGACATTTTGACCATCCAAAACTCGATGAAACTAATTGGTTCATTCAAAGCTTCTAGATCAATATCTATATGCTTCATATAGGGTTCATTGTTGACCCTGATCTTGTTATTATTACCCTTGTAAGGAAGCCATAAGTTGGACCAATTAGTTGCAAAGTATTCCAACAGCTTGCTTGACCTGTCCTTGCTAAGAAAATGTCCATACTCATATGGAATGTCAATAACCATTATGTCAATGCACTAGTGCACCTAGAATCAAAATACAACCTAATTATCAGATTATGTAGTTCTCCCATCTTAGGGACTTGAGACCTATCCAATTGAATGATTTTGGCATTTGTCTTCTTAGGTTGGATGTTCAATTTTTTACAAACTAATAAAGGCATGACATTAGTTGACTTGCTTGAATCAACAAGATAATTGTGCATGTTGCAATTGAAGATCTCAAACATTAGAAGAAATGGGGGAGTTGAGCCTATTGAGTGTGCATTTGCAACATTGACAATGGATTGGAGGTTAGTTGAGGTTTTGGGTTGGCCGAGTGACCTAGCCTTCAAGGATGAGGCAATCCAGTTAGTTGAGCATGAGGTAGCAAAGGATTTAATAATTAATTCCCTTTTTCTAGTTATCTTGGAAAGATCATAAAGCGAAATTTTGCCCTGCATCTTATTCATATCTTCTATGATGTTATACCCCATATCTGACGTCACATTTTCTTCTTTGGATACCTATGGAATAGAAGGGGATCGCGTGAAATTAACTGAGTTTTCCAAAATTGGGTAGTTTCCTTTACCAGTTATCGAAGTACCTTTTAGAGTCTAGTTGGACAAATTATTAAGAGTAGAGGCTGAAGGTTGATTTGAGTTTTTTGGTGGGAGGATTCTTCTTAACAATGCCTTCTTCTTCTCCTCTAGTGTGGGATTTGCTACAGACCCCTTACTCCTTAGGTTGTAGGTCTTCAGCGGCTTAGGGGAAGGGGTGTCTCTTATGCTGGTTTCTTAGATGGATTGGAATTCTCCTCCTTGGACGACCTCAAAATATAGTATAGAAAAACATGCATTACCATCAGAGGGGGAAGTTTCTTCTTCAACATCCTTAGAATCCTCCTCGTCCCCAATGGTTTGATCCTAAAGCACCTTTATAACTATTGTAGTCATGTTATGTATCCATTGCAAACACATATTTTTTGAATGAACTGCTTAGTGAAAGGTGCAGTTTTTTTCCATACTTATCTCCTCTACATTGAAATCCAAATTGGAGCTCTGAGCTCAGTTTACGGGGGGGTTGTTGTTCCTTCTAAACAAATGCTTAGCTGGTTTACTTCCAGATGAACTCTTACTAATTTTCCTCTTCAACTCAGAGACTTGATTGGTCAATTGCTTTAGAGAATTCGCTAAATCCTCAAAATTGAAAGAGCCTTTATCTTTATCACCAGACTTACTAGTTGAGGCTTGGGATTTTTTTCTTGTTGACTTAGACTCTTCCCAAGTGTCATGCTCAAGTTCTCCTATATAAAGTAAGTCCTCATCTATGGTGAGATCTTCTGCAAAGTTTTCAACTAGAGAAGCTTTATCTTGTCGCTTGACAAACACAACGATGTAGCGCGATGGAGCCTTGGTCTAATAATTAATAGTGATAGAATCATGAACCGCTACCTCTATTAGGAACTTGTTTAGAATAGTAATGAATCATTGTTTAAAGTCTTTAACCTTCTCCTTCTTACGGAACTTCAATGTGCTTGATTCGGTAAGGAGCATGGATGGTATCTTATCCTTGGAGAAATTCTTAAGGAAGGTCTTTCAGAACTTCACAAAAATATATAATTTTATACAAATATTTGTAATTTATTTATCTATTACTCTTGTGAACATAGATACTTTTTGATGGTCATACTATGTATATTTTTTGGGGGGTTAATTAACAGCTGGGATGAAAACAAAATCTCGTCTTCTCTATTTGTACATGTCACTCTATAATTATTAAACTGGCACCAACACATTTTACTTCCCTTACGAGGGCTTGTTTTCCTAATTTTGGATTTTATGTTAACTATTATGTGGGTTTTTTACCTTGGTTAGTAGGTACTTTATTTTTCAGTAATTTTCTTGTCATTCTTGGTATTAATATATTATTATCTTATATATATATATTTAATTATATAGTATATATAATATATATAATATATATTAATTATATAATATATTATTATTTTTTATTCTTATTTTCCCACACAGTGTTATATTTTTATTGTCCTCAACAGGGCACTTACTTTTGTTTGTGAGAAATATAGTATCTTGGAGAAGAAAAATATCAACAATTTTCGTTTTCTTACAAAACTGAGTTTTTGTACAACTAATTCATACTATTGGGTGGTATCTAAGGCCTATCAGGGCTTAGAGTATCCACCTCGAGTTGTAGTTAGCGGGATTGGTATTGTCACCAAGAGCTCTCCTGATACGGTATCTAAGCCTAGTGTTAACGCTCAAATCTACCTTAGGCTGAAATAAGGTGAGACTCAAGGACACACCAAACCACGCTCAGCCTCGTAGCTAGCCCTACGAGGACAGGAGAGGGCTCTCTCCGGGTCAAACTCGGCAAAAGGTAATCGAAAAGGCTCGAGATGACCGAATTGATGAACTAATTTTAGGCTAGGTATTAAGTACAAAAGAGTTTAGGATTGATTTTTTATGATTTTGTTGAAATCAAGGGAAAGGCAATTTTGGGTGCAGGGATGAGGCACAGTTTTTGCAGAGGTCCACTTGGGGCAAGATAGGAAATTGTTTTGATGCCTTAAAGTAGGTGATATGGATATATCAGACCGGTGAGAGGCTGAGGAGAGCAACGGGTCTCAAGGATTCTCCTTAAACTAAAGAAAACATAGAATATTAAACAAATTTAAAGGCAGAGCATAGCAATTTCATGGATTCTACCTTAACACTTCATTTTCTTAATAAGGGAAGATTCAATAGAGATAATGATGCACATACACAACTTACAAGTACTAAGAGAAACACACCATCAAGACATAAAGCCACATGGATCCCAAATAGTGCTGCAAAACCCCGGTCTTTCCTTTGCCAAAAATGCTGGTAAAATATGTACAATATAGTCTCAAAACTACCCCAAGAGTCCAACCTCTGCTACTGAATGAAAACTTACATATATAGACCAAGCTATCCTCATTCCCTAACCTCTAGGGGTCGAGCTCCTCCTTCTAGGAGCAGTTTGAACAAATTCTAAACGTCGAGCAAGAATATAGATGACCAAACAACCTGCCTCTAAAAAGAAGGAAACTGATTTATTACATTGATTTCTTGCTGATTTGTGAATGAATAATCTAGAAGAAGGTAGATAAGTGCCATGTTACCTTACATACATCAAATTACATCATGTTGGGTGAAAAATTACATCAAAGAGTGAAACTGGTGGAAACTAGCCGAATTCTTGAGCTGAAGGTGAAAATCTGGGCCAAAAACTGTATGCATAGTGCCCCTTTGATCCTGTTTTTGTGGAACTTCCTGACATCCAAATTGAGCTCATGATAGCTCGTTAGAAATACATGGATGTCTACTTTCCAACCCAGGTGGAATTTGCCAATTTCGAGCTCATTTTCCCCGTCAAAACTGAATTCGCCCAGAGATACTACCAGCAGTTGGAAAAGGTGGCAACAAGGTGGTTTTCATGATGTTTTCGGACATTTTGACCATCCAGAACTTGATGAAATGCCTTGGTAGTGGCTGTAAAATTTTATTTCTTCATGAAAAATCCAAAACTACAAGCCATTTGTCAATTGGACCTCCCAATCTTCAGGGTAGTGCGCTGCGTGCTACGCGTAGAACCCAAAAACCTGTTTCTCAAGCCAAAATTTTTGAAATGACAAAATTTTCTCGAAATGTGCCCAAAATTGGAGTGAAGACCCTCCATCATGTATCATGCTCAACTAGTGAAGCCTCGGCCAAAACTAGAAGCAGATCAGGCCTTTTGTGTCGTTTTTGTGCTTTGCTCAAACGCCTTTTGAGGACCTTGATTCTCGCTTTGCAAACATGCATGCGAGCCCAATAGTGAGTCTTCATGTGACGAAGCATGTCCTTGTCCCTATTTTCATTCGCCAACAACTTCTCCAAATGAGTGTTGACCCGGATGAGCATTGATTCCCTATCAATAGGTGTCATATCACCGGGTCTCCTTCGGGCCAATTCCCGGTCTTCGCGGATCTTCCGCAGCTCATAAAGTTCATGCTCATCCTCCAAATGCTTGTTACGCTACTCTAAGTAGTTGATCACCCATTTAGCCATATGCAATTTCTTTTGTAGCGACTCATTCTCAGCCCTTTGCTCTCGGATGATCTCCTTTAGTTCGGAACTAGGAGAGCTAGCATCAACATCAATGATATCCGTGTCCTGGCCTCCTGAAGGACCCTCATCAACCATGGGTCTCTTGCCCTTGTCCTGACTCTATACCTGTGCTATAGATGGAAGCGAGACCCCTTCCACATGACATGGAGATAATACTCGCTCTGCTGATGGTGTCAACGAGACCCCTTCCACCCCGAATGGAGATAGTACTCGTCTTGTGGCTGCAAATAAGGCCCTGTGACCTTTCCGATATGTTACATATACTGGAGCATCAACATGCTTGGTCTTAGGAATGTCGAGCTGCTGTGAAGGCCCTCCCTCATCATGAACTATCTCTGGTGGTGGCTGAGGCGCTGTGAAAAGGTCACGAGCAATAAAATCCTCCCATGTAATGCCCTGTTGTGCCAGCTGATGAATCACCATGATTTTGATCAATGCATAATGGTGTATGCTCCTGTTCTGTTGTGGTAGGCTCTTCTTTTGCACTAAAGGCACCATCCTCTCTATCTTGCGAAACATAAAATATGGGATGTTCATCAGGCGCACCCTTGTAAAATGCATCAACAAACGGACATGGTATGCATAAAGACATGAGAATCTGCCCTCAAAACTGAAATATCGGATGATAAGTTTCATCAAAGGTGCAAACCGATCATTCAGGTAGTGGAAAGGAAAAACTCTACTCAAGTGCCTCATATACCCTGGTTTAATATATGGCTCATAATATGATTTCTCTAGCTACTGACGCTTATTCCATTGCTCCCCGATATTCGGAATTCCCGTGGCCTCTGCAATGGTCTCTGGTGACAAAATGAAATTAACTCCAGCAAGGTTTACATGGCCATCATGTAAATGGAGAACAAACAAGCGATCTAATTCACGATGATGCTAAAACTGTGAAATTAGCTCACAAAAATGATAGCATGACTGGTGGCAAAAGCAATCCATGGCAAGTGGGGAAGCCTGCAATTGTACCATAGATATGGGTTCTTCTCTGAGATGTTTACCACCTTTGCAACCTTTACGAGGTCTTTGTGGCACATTTCCATTTGTGGTGGAATCACTTTCATTTTCTTGCTCATAAGATGACTCTGTATCTAACATGGTTTTGAGAACAAAATAGGTGCAATAGGAGGACTGCAATGTGTATGCTGTATGTGTAATGAAATCCCAATTTCAATGTATCCTCAAAAAACCAGTTGAAGCATCATAAACATTCTGCCATAATGGGTATTTTGGTTTGGTATATTTGGGCATAAAAACAATCACAAAGATGTTGTGGTATGAAGTGCTGTTGTCTACAATGTCTTTTACTACCCTATACAAAGTTTCAATAAGGGCCTAGGGTTTGATTTATCTTCTTACACCCAACACCACTTGCACTTCTTCAAACACACATTATACACCATTCAATTTGATGCTTGAGTCAAAGAAACACCTACTTGTAGTTGCCGAGGCGATTTGATGCATTCTAGGCACAAAAATATAACGCTGGAATGGATGCGTAGCACGCCATTTATATGCATAGTGCACCTCCCTATGCATAGCGCCTGTGTAAATTTACCCAGGATGTGCGCGCCCAATGCATAGCACACCGCCCAGTGCATAACGCGCAAATCCTATGCGTAGCGCGCACCTTCACTCTGCCTCTAGGGTTTGAAACTCGGTTTTTTCGCCCTCCAATCTTAACAATGCTCTTGCTCTGATATGTGGTGAACCAAAAGACTTGTTTCACCTTATATACACCCTAAATATCTAATTTGAATAAATTAACTTCAAAAACCCACTTTGTAAAGTTTTGGGTACTTTCACTTTTGGCATTAATACAATGATGCTTTTTTATTTTCTTTTGCTTTTCTGAGGTTTGGACTGAAGCTCTTTGTTGATTTTTGTTTGTAGGGATAGCTGTAACACGCTCTGGCAAAGGAGATCAAGCCTGCACTTGAACATTTGAAGGATTGAAAATTTTGACAATTTCTTACAAAAATGAGAAGGCGACTTATCTTCAAAACGGAGTTTTGAAGAGAAGTCCTAATTCAACTGTACAATAATGAAAATTATTGAAATGATGATATATCAAAGACATCCCTCTGACCTACTGGTCTTCTAATACTTTGCAAGACAAAAATGACTCAACCCTAGACCTAAAACCTCAAAATTTAAAACATGATTGTGAATGACCTTGGAAAACTTTATTTTAATGAATAAACCTGAACCAGTAGTGCCAAGCACGAGGGGAATGAGTGACACACAACCGCTCCATCAGAGTTATGGCATGCGTAACGAAATGCAACTGATCAAACGGATGGGACACCTAAAACATGAAATACAAAAAAGAGCTTTTGATCTCTGATGGAGGGATAACTAGACCGACTCTAACACCTAGAAAAAATCACACTAATTCCAACTCATTCAGAGATTTCTAGTTTACTCTTTATCTATATATATATATATATATATTATATATTATATATATATATATATATATATATATATTATATATATATATATATATATATATATATATATATATATATATATTACCTTTCTCTTTTTCTTTATCATAATAAGGAGTTTTTTTGTAATGTATGTCTTCATCTGCTAACGACAATCGTGCTCTATTTTATTGTTTTTTAAAAAGAGAAAGGTACTAATGATTGCAAGGCTTCTTACATTTTTGAAAACAACGTCTATCGTGCAAAAATTAGTTAGTCTTCTGCATAATATCATAGTATATAGTTATAATATTTTTTTCCACTACCATTTAACATCTACAAATAGAAAGACAAATTTGTTATCTTTACATATTCTTCTCACTTACTTTATTGGGAAAAATGACACTTGAATTGTTACAATCCTCCAACCATAAGTCATCCCTTCCTGTTGATTATCCCCAAGATATATCTCTTACTAACAGGTTGCAGCAAGTTTTTCAATAAGTTTTACGTTATAACCTTAAACCCTAAGTAGTGTCCTACTCTTTTCTAGGTTAAATACCAACATTTATCTCCCATCGGTACAACTGAAATCTCTGGTACCTAGGATCCCTAGGTTAAACATCAATTTTTTTTTTTTACAAGGATCTCTCGTTGATTCTCCTTGGCTTACATCTCCGTTCCTTGTTCTCTCCTCGTGAACTTCTTCTATTATTCTTAATCTGTAATTTTCCATTCTTGTAAATCTGTGACTGTATACAATCTAAGTATATATTTTCCATCTCGATGAATGTAGATACTTGTGGCCAACCATGTTACGAGCGGAAACCAAGGGAAAGTTGGAAAGGGAAGTGAAAGCAAGGGGATCGATCCATAATGTAACCGGTAGAGAGTTGAAGTAGCGGCTCTTCGTCGAGAGTGCCACATTATAAATTTCACCAATGGGAAAACATTGTAACTATAATTTCAACATTTTTTATTGGACGGTTCAGACTCCCTTATGCCTCAGCTATCATTCGTCGACTAAGACAAAGGATATACCTAGCATATTCCTTTGTTAATTTGACAATTATCGACTAAGACGAATTATATACTTGGCATATTCCCTTTTTAATTTTTCCTCGATGTCTATTAAAATTTAAAAATAAAAGTCATCAAACCTTCCTCCACCTGAAATTGAAATAGATAAACCTATCGAAAAATTATGAATTAACTAATAAGATAAAAGGAGAAACTATAATCTCAACCAATAATTATTTATTTTCGAGCATATTATATTAGAAGAAATAATTTATTATATGAAGAATT
>APFE030767314.1:0-16751 GCA_000404065.3 Pinus taeda | reverse complement strand
TCTGTTGAGCATTCAACAGCTAAACCAACACAAGCTTGTCTAGCCTTACATCCTAGAGCTCTAATACCACTTGATCTGATAATCACCCTATGAGTGACCTCAGTTAAAGATTTATTAAACAAAGGTATTACAGACTCATGTGTTGGTGTGTGTGTTCTGTGTTATTTAAGAAAAGAATTGATTAGATTTCTAATACACATACATTTAAATGGAAATACAGTAGAGAAATACAGTAAGCAAACACAAAGACACAAGAATTTTAATAAGGAGTTCACCCTATTCTCAAGGGCTACATCTCCAGTCCAGCTTTATGTGATGGCCTTGTTCTATTGTGCCTTTGGCAGATAATTACAATGCAGGCACTCAATGTGAGTTCTCCTGAAGCAGATTCTGCTTGGAAGGGTGGTTCTTGAATTCCCCAAGCCACTGGAGTACACAGACTCTTCTTCCTACCAGCTCCATGGCCTTCTGGTCTACAGTGGCAAGAGCCCAATGTGGTGCTCAGCCCGGATAGATTCCTCTATGGGATGGCTTGAATCTCTCAAGCTCTCTGGTGCTTGACACTGCCTCTGGTCAGCTCAGCCCTCTGTCCTCTTTCTGCTTTTGCTTCATTGTCTTCTTTCTCTATGTATTCCGTCCTCCTCTCGGGATTCTGGTCTTTCTGTCTTCTCTGACTTGTCTCTGTGTATTATGTCTCTGTTCATGGCTTTTAGCCATTCGTTCCAATTCTTGTTTGGTTTCTCGTCTGCCTCTATCGATTCACCTTCACAGTTGCGCTTGGAGTTCCCTGTTCGGCATTATCATGAACGCTCAGGGTGTGGCCACATGTCCTCCTCTAAATAGCGCCATCTTGCTTCGTCGGTTCATTTCTTCAGTTACATCATGGATGAAGTCTTTCCTCCACCGTGGTGGTCAAACGGATTCCAAAATCTTCTAAAATGCGGCATATTACCTCATCGATTTCGCTTCCTCCATTGGGCATGATCATAGCCGTCCGATCTGGGTCCCCCAGATCCAACGTCATACACTCGTCCCACACAATTGACTTGCTCGACCACTAACGCACAATCAACGGCAGTTTTCTCTCACCTCTGCTTGCCACACATCGATCGTTGAGTGGGATCGCTCTTCTTCCATCCAAAATCGCTTACTGTTTGAGGGTAGCCCTGATCAATACCAGTGGTTTCCAAAGCGCGGGTCCTACCTTTGTCCTTTTAGCGTTGTTCGCCTTTTTGCCCGCGGTTCTCTAGTTCGCCATGCATCTGAGTTCTCAGGCTTCCTCCATTTCGGCCCTGTTCACCCAGCGATGTGCGATGAGCGCTAAGCGCTAATCACGCATCAAAAACCACCTCCTTTTCTCGATCCGGGGCTCCCAAGGCTACTTTGACCTCCTACACAATCTCCATGGGCCTCGGTCAGCGCGCTTTGACCGAGGTCCTCGTCGTTCCACACTGGCTGCCATTGCCACCGATTCAAGGGTGTTTTTTATCACGGTTTCTGAATTCTTTAGAGATTTGTCCCAACCTAATACAATCATGGTTCTTTGATAGTCTTTTATGGATCCAATTCGGATCACATAAGTTATTCATCTAAATATGGAGATCGAGTCTTCATCAAAACAATCATGACAAAGGATTGGGCACAGATTTTGAGGTTATGTCAAGTCAGTCTAGATGTCATTTCAAGAGTGGTAATGACCTCAGTAGGAATACAACGGTCATAAGAACAGTCAGTTTCCTTTCCTCAAGCATTTTACTTTCTAGGATATGTTGCGCATTCATCATTTCCACTTTCAAATCGCAATCATTGCTTTCATTTCTACTCCAGGCCATTTTGGAAGGTTATTTGAACTTATTTCTTCATTCAACATTGCTCAGTTCTTCTTTATTTCCATCGGAAGTTGTGGTGTGCTCGTGTTGGTTTGTTGCACAATGGAGGCACGGGCTCTGTGTTCCCACACAGCGCTACATTACTCACAAACTGGTGGTCAATTGTCCTTCACCAGTGCAAATCCAAGTGTATCCTTGTTCCTTAATCTTGGATGAATCTCCAAATTGTATGCATGAGCCGCTAAAGCCATTCAAAACCAGTAAAGAGATCAAATTCATAATCATTGCATTGTTTATAATTCATTGTGTTTTTTCCTAATTGTTGCGGTACCACACAGTCTTCATATTTTGCATTTCTTCATTACCAAGACTGCATTCTTATTTGCGGAGCTTCCGTGTGTAGATTGTCTTATGCGTTGAAATTGCATTGAAGCTCCTCACCCAATTGTTGTGCTTGTTTCAAATCCAATTGCTTTGAATGATGCGTTTCTCACAAAGCATTGTGACTGTCCCATTAAGGTTCTCTGTTAGTTGTTGAAAATTTGCAAGTCTTTAGGGTTTTCTAAGAAAGTATGCATTGATTATTCTTTTGTGTAAAGCTTGTTGTTTCTTAGTCATCATGAGAGGTGTAAACTATCATCACTCCTCCACTGTTGCACAAAACAAGTTGCTTCAAAACCTAGACTATTCACTGCTACAAAAATAAAAACATGTCAACTCCAAAGGAAAAGAAGCACAAGGGAGGTGTTATTGTTCGGTTTGAGCCACAAGATATCACAGTTATTAATGTACACCTAGTCATTAGAGTGGCTTTTGATTAGGTGGGGAGTTTAATGTTTTGTGAAAATATTTAGGGGTACAATGTACAGGTGACTGAGGAGTTTTCCGAGGGTTTTGATGGATTGTAGGAAAAGGTTGGAACACTTACTTTTCCAACCACAACCCAATCAATAATTGATGCCATTGAGATCCATTTACATGGTGAGAAATGGTTTAAGGGTATGGAGTTAGATTTTGTTCATTTCAAAGACTTTTTTAAACCACAATACCAGGAGGGATATGGATCTATTGTTCCAAGGAGCTATCTACAGGACCACCATAGTAAACTGTTGGAAGTGATTCAAAGATATTTCACATGTGAAGGGAGGTTCAATAAAGTTTATCAGTATCATATAAGACTCCTAATGCATTTTACAAGAAAAAAATCCTTTGAATCTTCGTTGCTATTTATTTAGGAGTCTTAGAAAAATGGCTGATAAAGTTCAATCCAAGGGGAGTTAGATTGAACCTAGTTTGTTTCATTTTTCATTGATTAAATTGTTGGTGATAAAGGAACTTGACAAGAAGGAGCATTCATGGTAGGAATTTTTGATCTCTTCAGGGTGGATGACATAACCTTCTAACAACCAAAGGACTAAGAGAGATAGCCCATAAGTTGCAATAAAAGAGGCCTCACCTGCAACAGCTAGCTCAGTGAAAAAGCCTTTGACTAAGAACAAATTAGTTGACAAAATAAGTGCCAAAAAACTTCACTTCTCACTTGAAGTAGAAACAGTGGCTATGGGACCGAGAACAAGAGCTTCAGCCAAAAGATTACCTATAGACTCTTCACCTGTTCAAACTGCAGAGATATCAGAAAGTGCACATGGAGAAGTGGAAGATGATGAAAGGGATCAGAAAATTAGGGACCAACAAGATCAGTTGGACAAAGCTCATATAACAGTAGCATATTTGCAACAAGAAAATAGAGAACTCAGGCAAAAAATATCACAAGCTACCCACCCCAGTGAAGGAGAGCCATCAAGGAAAGTATTGGTACATGTTGTTAAGGACAAAAGAAAACAGATCATAGATGTTGAAAATGTGCAAGTGACAATTGAGCAGTAAAGGAAACCTACGACTAGGTTTGCTGCCAAATTTGAAATGAAAATGGAGGAGGCTATTCAACCAGAACAAAAGAAGGAGTTTGAAAAATTGTTGGAACAACTTGAAGTAGTTCAATAGCAGGTAGATTGCCTTGTAGAAAAAGATCATAAGAATAAGTTGAATTTGTTTAAACAATTACAAGTTGTTGAACATGTCCTTGAAAAGGCTAAACACAAGTTGAAGTGGATTGTGCCTCTGCATAGGCAAGTGAGAATTTTGTATACCCAGAACTTGGTTTTTAAGAGGAGACTCGAATTAGTGAAGCAGCAACTTACTGAGGCCAAGAAATCTGGAAGAAAGAGGAAGAAGAGAAAGTTGGATATACTAACAGAGGCTAGCACAAAGGTAAATCTTCATCAGGAGGATGCTACTAGTGTTTAAATTTTGTCTTTTTACTCAAAAAGTCAGAAATAGGTCAGTTTTGGTGGAGTTTCAAAAAACGCAACAAAAACTTGCTGCACTTTTTATATAGTCCTTTATGTTGATGAGACAGTGCAGTTTTGAGGTTTTTGGTTGTCCTATGGGGTGTTACATAGATGTCACAACACTTACATGTTGCCTCCAGCTCTTTATATCAAAAGAATCACCATATACTCAAAATTTTGAAGGTACTGCAAAAGTTGACAGTTTGTTGCAGAAGTTGATAGTTTGTTACGAAAGTCTTCTACAGGTGATCAAAAGGTCTGCAACCATTTCAAACGATGTTTCAAGATTTCATCACCATCACAAGGATATTTTGAGACTACCCAATTTCTTCTTTTTTCAGAGGAAAACTACAAAAATATTGAACTCCAAGCAATGCAAAAGTTGTTGTGAAATTGGGAATTTTGTAGCAGATGTTGTGTTTTCACACAATCTTGTTTTTGCCTTGTAAATTCAAATTGTTTGGCTTCCTAAGGTTGTTTAATCATGTTTTTAGGTGGAATAATTCCTTAGGATGGTATGGTTAGTGGTTTCTTATAAGTATTTGTAATTTTAATGATGCATTAAGTAGAAAACAATTTTTGGTAATTAGTTCCTACTTTTACGCAGAGTAGGTGAACAATTCAATGTATCTAGTTTTTTGATTAGTTTCTTTTTGGAAAGTTCAACCCGGGTTGTTGAGAATGGAATATTTTTGATATATTTAATATGTAAAAAGTTAATAGAGGGTTCTGTTGGTCAAATTGGAGAGAGAGACACCTTGAGTGCAATGTATTTTCTGAATATTTTTGCCAGTGAATGAAAGACAAAATGTGATTTGCAGGGATTTATGTGTTAGATCTTGATGGTGTTGTGCTTATTTTATATCTATAGGTTTGTATTATGCTTCTACATCTATTTAATGTATGTCTTCATTCTTGGAAGAACCAAATTTTTAATTCGGAATTCATCTTAACAGTGCTCTGATTTAGTTTTCCCACTTAATCTATGATTTCCACTTTAATAAATATTTAGAATTCATCCACAGTTTTGATTCTCTAAGTGTTGTTTTCACATTTCTTACACTCACCTCCTACAACGATTTAACTTGATTTCATCACCAAGACTGTCTACCTTGCCCCTGTGGAAAAACCCTTTCTCTCTTCATTAGATCACTGGACAAATAATAACTTTGACATGACTCCATGCCCAATGGATATGTCTCCTTTCTTACCAGCAACCTTTGGAAAAAGGAGACCTTATTTATCTTTATACCTAGCCTAATATTATATTAGTTGAACACCTTAAGTGAGAGATCCCTCTTCAAGTCTAGAAGGGCTAGATTCTAGCATAAAAGTGGTTTTTGGTTACCTCTGGACTCTCTCCTCATTTTAGGGAAATTTATGGAGTGTTAACAACTTCAAGATAGCTCAAATAGGTCTGTGATTTTTCCTCAAGGATCACCTACTTTCTGCCTCAAAATTTCTCCAAAAAAGGCCAAAAAGAAAAGCTATAGAGTGCTTCATGTTTGTCCAAAACAATATCGAATTGCAGGGTTGAAATAGTTTCTTCCACAATCTGAGTCTGCACCTCCTTTAGGCTGAATTTTGTAGGTTATTGTAGGGGATGAAATTTGTGACAAAGGGCTGAGTTATGTACCCTATTATAGGGTCTAATTATGCCCTTACCCCAGGGCCAATTTTACAGGGTCTAAGTTTGCTTATAGAGCCAAAGTCTGAGCCATAAGAGGGCTAAAAACTTTGCTACAAAGAGGTTAAATTCTCCACAAATGATGGCTAAAGATATGATCAATAAATCCTCGAAGACCCCTTTGTCAAAACTTAATTTTCAAGAGCAAACTCCTTAAATTCTACTCAAGGTTCATGAGCTATGAACCTTCTTCCTTTTCCTCAGACCCTGAGTTCTCCTGTTCTCTTACTTGGACTAGTGAAGGTTAAATGAGGTAAGTAACCCTTAGTTTGTTCAGCTTAAGTTGACTTCTCCTAGACATGGTTGACTTGTCTTCATACTTGGAGCCGACCTGACAAAGGATAATTATTAAAGAATAATTTGTTTTGTCTTCCAAAGCATCTATGTTCAAGGCTAACTTAGGTTTCCATAATTTGACCTTCTTTAAAGGTTTCAATAAAGAAGTTAGGATCATGATTCTGTGGGACAAAATACTAGTGTTAAATCCATTCATTTTTTATAATGATGTTGTTGTACGCGAATCATCAAATCCTTTGACATCAATGGCAAGTTCTTCCAACATAGTAATCTAAATAAAGTTTATTGGTCATTTCTTTGACCTTTTACCATCACAAATAATAATAAAGTACCAAAATTAGTTAGATCTTGATTTAGTCCAACAAATATTTTATTATTTGACCATATCAAGTCTAGTCTAACATTTTATTATAAATAGAGATATTTTCTCCACTTATTTTTACCATGGCCATTATCATCATCGAACCTCTGCTTCGATAACTTTTGAGTACTCTCCATTAGAGTCTCGTCGTATACCACTTTGCTCTTTGCATAATTATGAAAGAAGGAGCCATTACAACCACAAAGAGGAGATACAAAAGTGGTGAGCACCAGTATTGCAACAATAATGCTGGAACTCCTGGGGCTTCCTACTTTACTTTTATCAATTAGGTAGTTCGTAACAAACTTGGAAGCGACGATGTTGTATGCACAAGTACTAGCTCTTACTACACAATGTCACTTGATCAGCTGGCACAAGTTCGCTAGGATCTTAAGCCAACTTCTATGAGTTCTCAGAAGAAGCTTTGACTATGATGAAAGAAAACTAACTCTACAGGGACTAATCTATTTGCAGAAAGAGAAAAAGAACTGAAATGTAACGCAAACCCTAATTTACCTATTAACACTACTTTTGCAAGAAAAGAGATGAAACTAAAGAAATGAATGCCATTGACTAATGAAAAGGTAAATTTCATTTCTTCAAGCTACTTCTGAAAAGAAATGAGAAGAAAACATATTTTTGTGCTTTTGAGTGTTTTTATGTGGGATTATTATGCTTGTGATTTATCTAGTTGTGATTGTGCAGAGGCTTGGTGGCAAAGAAATATGGATTTGGTTATTGCAGAGATGGAGGAAGGTGTGGAGAGGTCCTAAGAATCCCCTAGTACCTTTCTGGAGACTTTCATAGCGATCAGACTTCAAAAAATCACTCACAGGAAATTCTACAGGAGGCTGCAGGGGATCTACAAGAGGTCGAGAGCTATTTTTGGAGGTTTGAAGGTGGAAAAATGATAGGAAATGGGAAATAAAGGCTAGATGAAGGTGTTGAGGTGTCTAGAACTTGTCAAGGAAGATTAAGAATGAACGTGATGGTTGGATTTGTTAAAATGGCAAGAAAGCAACTTTATGGAAAAAAAAGGCAAGAATTAGGGCAGATTGGAGAAATGTTGCGAATGAGTTTGGAAATCTATGAGAAGTGGGCTGGTACTGGCTGTTCTATGGATGTATGGTGAGTTGAGATGTCCTACAAGATATCTGCACATTTACTTATCAAAATTAACCAAAGAAATAACTAACTACACCATGAAAACAGAACTTTGTCTAGCTTGACCTAATTTCTGACCTACAAACAGAAAATGTTGAACAGTAAACGATGAACAAAAGAGCATGCGGGAGAAATATGGTAAAAGAATAGGAAATTATCTAAGCAACTGAATCTGAACCAATATCAACTTTCCCAAATCAAGTTATCACACTAGCAGTTGCATGGAAGAGCAAAAATTGTGTTTTTGGTGGCAGCAGCAGTACTCTGACCTCAAATCATAGTCCCACGAAGGGAGAAAGGAGATCAGGGCCTATTGTTGGCCTTTTTGAATCTTATTTTGTCACTGCAGCAACTTACTTAAGCAACTTGAAACAAAAACAACTATATTAACCATCAAAAGCAACCTAATGTAACCAAGTAAAATGAATCTATGCATCAGAAATTAACTCATGAATTGAAGTAAAAACACAATGTTGCACAAAAGTGCAAAAATCTACTAATAATTGGCTAACCTACTGAAACTCTAAGCCTCCTTATTTATACAAATGGTGACCTCCAACAGTCCTCCTAAAATCAAGGAACTCGGCTTCCAAGAACTGAAGATAAACAACAATCCTACATTATTTGCTCAGTTGCCCCTTGGAATCATCAATGTGGACCTTTGTGCTCTGAGTTGTTGATGGAGGATTCAAGGGAAGGGATCATAAATGAAGGAGACGCCCCCCCTACAAATCCTCTTCCCTGTTTTCCTCGATTTTTGGCTGCCATTTGCTCATAAATTCCTTGACTTTGTCTAAAATTGTCCAACAAATCTGCATAAAACATTCATTAGACTACATGGCAAAGTGACTAACCCAATTCACTCTATTAACATAAATATATTCAAAAACATGCAACAAACTAATGAGAATGGTGGATTAAGTCGAAATAAGAGGTTGAATGAGCCCATATAATTACCCATTTCCGGGGCTCATCATCACCCCCCTGCTGAATGGGTTGCTCATCCTCTAAGCAACTAATCTAACTCTTCATCTTTAATGGCTCTGACAGATTCCCTAACATCCCAAGCCTCTAATGTGATGTCTTTCTCTTTATCATGGAAACATGCTTTCCTATCCACTTCTTCCCATTATTTATGTTCTTCCTCCTCCTTTACTCCTTCCAACAGTCCTAGCAACAGTGGAGGACTGAACTTAAGGCCAATCCAGTTTGCCTTCAAGCTTTGCATTGAGTGCTTATACAAGGGCACTCTCCTCATGGCTTCCCTCATCTTGTTTGGGGAGTGATACTCCATGATCCTTAGGCTATGTAGCAATTTATTCCACCTTCTCATGTATGCATGAATGCAATCATCTCCAAACGATCTCTCCATATCCCCAAAATGAGCAATAGCCTGGGCTAGCTTGTCAACATAGGCAGGGACAATTTGAGGATTGGTTGCAAGGTGTTGGTGGGCATAGATGAGAGCTAAGGGTTCTGTTGGTTTTGCTCTAATCATCAGGGGCTCACTCAGCTCTTTTCTCATCATTCTCTGAATTTCCACTGCTCTCTTCTCTTCATGGCTCATCCAAGAAGCCATAGCCATTAGCTGCAAATCTCCCAATACAGCATTTGGATCCCATAAATTCATGTCAGTAAGTGCTATGTTGTGCAAGTAAAATTCTGCTAGCTTCTTTTTATCCTCAGCTGAATTGTAATCACACAAATGCATAATCCTAAAAGGGTATTGTGCCCTTGTGGGCCAATTTTTTAATCTAAAATTGGAGCCACTGATCTTCGAGGTACAATGCATATGATTTGGCTAGCTGTCTGCACTGTAATGCCTCCATTGCCCAGCTGGCCATGCAAGCTAACTAGGCTTCCTTTTCCTGTAGCTGCCTTTTGAAAATCAATACTTCAGTTTCTACCTAGGATTCTTTTTCATGTTGCTGTTTCATCAAAGTCTCAATGTATGTCTGGGGTTCCTCTTCTTGTTGTTGTCTATTTGTTGCCTCACTGTCTACCAGGGGTTCCTCTTTCTGTTGTTGTCCTTTTAAGATTGACAGCTCATTTCCTCCTTGAGGTTCCCTTTATTGTAGCTGATTTTTCAACATTTCATTTTCTTCCTATAATTGAGCTCTTCTGATGCTTTTTGTATGCATGACCATGCTCAATTCTTTTCCCATCTCTCTCAACTTGTTCTCCATGTGCCCAATGTCTTCTACCCCTTTTAATTTTGCAATCTGCATCCATGTATGGGTTCGGACTCTTTCCTTTTCCAGCTCGAAGAAAAGAGGCACTGCAAACTTTTGTGGGAAGATCTTCACACCTTCCAGAAGGTTGTAGTAGGAGCCTAAGTTAGGTTGAGGTCCAAGCTCTGGTATTTCTTTTACCTTATTTCCTCCTGGGTCTGTTCTTCTGCCTTCTTTTCAAGTTTTTCAGTTTCTTTGAGATTTGCTAATGTCTCCTGTAGAGAGGTTTGTGCCTCCTGTAGGACTGCTTTAGAGTCCATTAATTTGATCCTTTCCTTCCAAGTAGAGGTCTTAGGACTTCCTCTCTCGTAGGTGATGGAGATTTTGGAGGGAGATTCCTCCATTGTTACAGTAGGTGCATCCTCAATGATGATGGGTTCTTTCGAAGGTGGCTAAGGCTTCCCCATCTTGATTCTGGTGCTTTTTCTATCTTTGAAGTACATAGATGGTTGTCTTTTTCTTTTCCCTTTTTGCTTAGCTGGAGTACTAAGTGCAGCAAAAACAACTACTGCTTCCCTTGCTAGTGTCTCAAGAGACACTTCTTCTTGTTGTTTTTCTTCTTCTTCATCTGTTGTTTTGCCTATGTTTGTTGTCTTTGATTTTGTTTCTGTTATCTCTGGTGTTGTTTTTGCTGTCTCTGGTGTTGTTTTCTCCACTACTTGTTGAGTTTTTTCCTTTCCTGTGGCAGCCTTTTACTGAGTTGTCTTGGGCTTCTTCTTTTCAGTTCTTGTTCTCTTCCTTTTCTCTGTTGTTGATGTTGTTTTCTTCTCTACTTTAGGTCCAATTGTGATTGTGTCAGGTTTCTCCTCTCCTCTCTGTTTTTCTTATTTTTCTTCTTCTAATTGAATATTTTGTGCTTCCTCATGGATTTCCTTCTCAAGTTCCTCGTTCTGCTCCTCCTCTTCAATGCCACGTGGAATAAGGTCATCAGTGAGAGTTTTTATGTCATCTTCTTTAGTCATGTTCCTGAAAATTTCCTAGGCTATAGGGATTGTGTATATGTGTAGGGCATCCTCCACCAGTAATTTAATGAGCCCATGGTGATCCAGTTGGTCTGGAACACCTGCATTTAATTTGTTGCTACATTCTATCAAGGATTGGAGGAGAAAACATGGAAGACTGAGTTTTCTAGATGCAGTTAGGTTCATTCCATATCTTAGTTCATGTAACAATCTGAAATGATAACCATATACTATAATGTATCTTCCTTCACAAGAGATATATTTCATGATCTGGTAGCTAACCTCACCCCATGGATAAGGTATACTTGTCCTTCTGATCCCATTCTTATCCTCCACGGGATGTTCATCAAGCTGGAAGAAGGTCTTTTTAGCAACCTGTCCTAGTGGTTTTTCTTCTTTGCTCCAGGGGAGACTGAGCGGAAGACTTGTAATTCTGCAGATGAATTCTGGTGTAAGTTCTATGGTTAGACCCTTGAAACTGACTGTAGCATGGGTTTTTGAATGGGGTCTTAAAGACAATAAAAATTCCTTTGTAATTTCCTCATCATACCCATGAAATTTCTCAAAGAAAGGCATCCAATTTTCCTTGGTAAAGAGGGCTACCACTTCTAGGTGTTCATGCAATTTGGTGGAATTCAGAGGCTCCTTTCTCATAAAACCCCCTGTCATGATGTTCAGTGACTGCTAGAAAATCTCAAGTGAGAAGGAAGGCAGTAAATTCTCAAACCTGAAAACAGAGGAACAGCTGAAGGTTTTTTTGGAACCAAAGAGAGTTTTTCGTGTTTCTTCTTGTTAACAAAAACAAATTGTAATTTTCCTGCATCTCAAACTCTGTCTTCAACCTTAATTTACTTCACGGGCTATTTAGGGAAATCAATATTTTTTTTTTAAAACGCAGAGAGTATACCAAATAGTGTTTTTTTCTTTTGTCACAAAGTAATACCACCTAATGTAAATTCACTATTTTACAGTCTCAATTTCTATGGTTGCATCACTTCTTCACACAGGGGAATACCATGAAGGAGAAAGAGACAGAGAGTAAAATGGAGAGACTGTATATATTTCAGAAAAACATAGGCAGACATCTGTTCTCACTTTCCCTTTCTTTTTCAACTCAGTACTTCGTTTCAAATCCACCACCTTTTGTAGATAATTAACATGCAAAGTGGGTTTTCTGAGCCTACCTTTTTGAGCTCGAATTTGGCATAAAATCCCAAATTTTCCCTCTACAAAGTTGCTCATTGGCCTTCCTATAAAAAGGTTCTTGTGCACTGTGTTTCTGCTCCTGTAGAGTGTAATAATGCTCCTGTAGAGCCTGATAACTGGAAGGGTTTCGAAACTGACAGAGAGCGATTATTTCGAGGTTCTGAAGGTGGTAGGTGAGTTTTTGCAACTGAGAACTCATTGATGCAAATGAAAACAAAGGTGGTGGAGGCTTCAACTACAGCGTACTTAAGCTTATGGTGTTTTCTGCGGTGACGAGGTGAGGTGGCAAAAAGGTTACGTTATCCCCATCCAGACCATTAGTCCCTACTTCAGTGCCATTATGATACTTAATGCCACCTGCCCGCAATCACTTCCATTATTCCCGTTATACGCCACCACCACTACCTGTTTTGAGTTTTTCTTCCTGAGTTGACTGAACACACGTGCCAATTACATCCGCTAAATGTTGTTTGAATTGGATGAGGCTTGTTCGAACTGGACGAGGATGGCAAGTTAGCTGGCCACCGATTTCGTTTAATCGCGACCATCTCAATGGTTCATGCAGTTTCTAAATCACATTCATGCAACAGAGGAACGAGTTTATCCACTTACTTGTTAGTCGCTACCGTGCTTTGCATGTTCAAACTTTGGCATTTGGTTCTTGGATTGTTGCTGTTGTTGGCGCTCGTGGCTTCTGAACTGGTGGCTTGGCTACCTCATGTTGGTGATCTTTGATCAGGAATGGATCCTTACACATTGTATACACATGTGGTTGCACTGACCCTGCTTTTGGAGATTGTTTTTTAAGAGGGAGCAGCTGTTACTGGAATCCTGCAGGATTTCTTGTAACTGCTTCTCCCTCTAAAATTTCTGGCATGAGTTTTGAGCAAGGAATGAAGAGATAGCGAGGAAGGTTCTGAAGGAAAAAATAGTTGGTATGCACTAGGCAAGAAACAAGTTAAGGGTGTTGATGTTTTATTCTTCATCATTTTTTTTTAAAAGAACAAAAGAAACAGAATTTCTGTGTTTTTTGTGCAGGGAAGAAAGAAGCGAGTGGAAATGTAGTGTTGTAGGGATGGAATGGAGGGTTAGGAGGATGAATGGTGGCAGTGAGGTTCACAGGTCTTCTGGACAAATTTCTAGCCCTCTGTTGCTTTTCTAAACTTGATTTCGAGCTCTCTATAGTTTCTACATGAGCCTCTTGTAGAATGCACAGAGCTTTTTGTAGGATGCGAAATTTCCAGAATAAGTGAGACCAGGGCTTGGGAAAATACAATGGCGATAAAGAAATGATCTATCAGGGGTGTATTCAGCCTGGCCATGTCCTTTTTCTTTGGTGACCCTCCTACAATCTGCAATGCATTCAAAAGAAGTTAGTTTTCTATTTTTTCTCTATTTTTTCTTTTTTCTCTCTCTCTTTTTTTTTTGAGACAGTTGAAGCGCGTCTAGAAGGTTTTCACCCTCACTGCCTGCCCTGGGCACCTCCAGGAAGTTTTCACCTAGGGATCTTTTATTCTCTTTCTTTTATTTTTTTTGGTTTAGGGTGTGGGTGGAGTGGAGGCAGAGATCTGCTCCACTACCAACACTGTTTTACTCAGATTTTCAATGAATTCTTGCTTGGAGAGGGGTTTCCTGTATATCTTCAACCTATGCCCATTGACAAGCATGGGGATGGCTTCTTCATCGATGGTCCGGATCAAAACTGAACCATTGTCATTGCATTTTTCTACTGTGTACGGTCCCGACCATCTTGTCCTCAGTTTTCCCTTGAAATCTTTATATCTTGAATCATACAACAGCGCCAAATCTCCTTCTTGGAATTGTTTTTCTTTGAGGTGTCTAGCATGCCATATCTTCCTTTGAAGTTGGACTACCTCTTAGTGGAGAAGGGCCTGTAATCTCTATTCATCCAATCCATTTAGCTGAAATAACCTTTCCTTTTGTGCATGGCTGAGATCTAGATCCAGCTGAGATGCCATCCTTAAGGTGTTATATTCAAATTCTATTGACAGCAAATCCTTCTTCCCATAGACCAGCTCATAGGTCGTGAACCCTATGGTGGTTTTCTAGGTGGTGTTATAGGCCCAGGTGGCCTCAACCAATCGATCTGTCAAATCTTTTCTGTTGTTGCTCACTACCTTGGTCAAAATTCCTTCCAAAGCTCTGTTAGTGACTTCCACCTATCCATTCGCTTGCGGATGATAAGGGGTGGAAGTTTTGTGCTTAATTTTGTGGTGTGTGAGCAGGTCTTCAATCAGATTGGATGTAAACTGACTCCCTTGATCTGTGACTAATTCTCTTGGATATCCAAACTTGTATAATATAGTCTCCCTCAAAAACTCAGCTACTTTTTCTTCTATTGCTGCCTTGATCGCCTTTGTTTCTGCTCATTTTGTCAGATAACCAGTGCACACAATGATGTAAGATTTCTGTTTTGAAGGAGGATTGATAGGACCCACAAAGTCCATGCCCCACTTCTCAAATGGCTTGAAAGTCACTTGAGGTTGCAAGGGCATCTCATCCTTTGGAGTAGGTTTCCCCATCCTTTGACATCGGTCACATTGGCTGATATATCTCTTGACATCTTGATGAAGAGTGGGTCAATAGTAACATGCTTGCAGAATTTTGAAGGCTGCCCTCTTTGTTGCAAAATGGTCCTCACGGAGCCCATCATAACAGGTTAGGAGAATGTCAAAAACTTCCTCCTCCCTGACACATCGCCTCAAAATCTGATCTGGGCCAAGTTTGAAGAGCTTGCCCCCAATCCAGGTGAATGGAGCACTTTTCCTCACGATCTTGTTTTTCTCTTTTGAGGATAGATGTGGTAGAAACTGTGTTGAAACGAAGTAATTTTCTATATCAGCAAACCATTGAGAGAGTTTTGAAATAGAAAATAGGTGTTCATCTGGCATTTGATCATCCACCATTCCTTCTTCACCTACAGGAAGATCTAATCTAGACAAAAAATCAGTGACAACATTTTCCTTACCCAACTTATCAACAATGGTTAGATCAAATTGCTGCAATAAAAGTAACCATCTAATAATACAAGCATTTACATCTGATTTGTTCATTAAATACCTAATTGCAACATGATCAGTGTGTAGGAATTTTTGATATCCGGTGATGTAGTGTCTGAATTTATTTAGGGAATGGACTACAAGTAGGAGCTCTTTTTCGGTTACAGTGTAGTTTAATTCTACCTTGGACAAGTTTTTACTTACAAAATATATGGCATAAGGCAGCTTCTCATCAACTTTCCCTAAGGTTCCTCCTATCACTTTGTTCGAGGCATCTGTATGAATGTGGAAAGGTAGGGCCCAATTTGGACCTCTCAAAATTGGGGCAGTCACTAGTTTACTTTTTAAAGTATCCATAGCCTCTTTACAGTTGTCAATCCATATGAACTCAACATCTTTCCCCAAAAGACCAAACAATGGAGAGTCTAGCTTACTAAAATCCTTAAGGAATCTTCTATTATACCCTACTAAGCTTAGGAAACTCCGAACATCTCTTACCTTTTGAGAAGGTGGGACCCTTTGGATGATGGAAATTTTGTTGGGATCCACCTGTAATCCTTGCTGAGAAATTGTATGACCTAGCATGGTCCCTTCAGTCATCAAGAATTCGCATTTTTCAGGACTGAGGGACAGGTTCATTTTAATGCACTTGGCTACAACTTTTCCCAGGTTAGTCAAAGCTTCCTGGAAGTTAGAACCATAAGGGGTAAAGTCATCCATATAGATTTCCACTAAATCATGAACCAGTTCAGCAAATATACTTATTACTTCTCTCTGGAAAGTGGCGGGAGCATTGCACAACCCAAAAGGAAGGACCTGGTATGCAAAGGTACCCCAAGGACAAGTGAAAGTGGTCTTATCTTGGTCTTTCGAGCTGATTTGGATCTGGTTGTACCCTCTAAACCCATCTAGGAAGGAGAAGAACTTCTTCCCTGCAAGGCCATCTAACACTTGATCTATGAAAGGCAAAGGGAAATGGTCCTTCTTGGTGGCCTTATTTAGTTCTTGATAATCGACACAGATTCTGCACTTCCCATTTTTCTTTGGCACTAGCACCAAAGGAGAGACCCATTCGCTGTCAGAGATAGGGTAGACAAATCCTGCATCTAGTAAGTTTTGCAGTTCTTCTTTGACAATGTCCTTAAGGGCTGCATTCATCCTCCTTTGAGGCTGCCTGACTAGTTTACAATCTTCTTTAATGTAAATGTGATGAGTACAGACTGAAGGGTGGAATCCCTTCATTTCCTTATAGCTCCAAGCAAAAGCATCCAAGTGGTTTTTCAATAAGCTACACAATTCTTTCTCCTGAGAGGTGGATAGGGATGAGTTGATCTTTAAGATTCTTTCTTGGCCGAATTCCACATTCTTAATCCAGAGAGAGGTTGGATCAGCCACACAGAGATCAACTAAGGGATTGGCTTAGGTTTCTTCCACCAGCTCTTCTAATGGCAACACATTGGGGGGTGGATTCTGAATCAAGTCCTCAATAAAATCATCCTTGGTTTGTGGGCCCCCCATGGTAGCTTCTACTATGTTGAGATTGCAACAAGATGATGGAGCTTAGTGAAAAGAGTCGCCTTCACTAAGTGGGCCCACAGGCTATTTTTGGCGCAAGTCTATTTTTAGACTATGTCTATTTTTAG
>APFE030767302.1:0-12594 GCA_000404065.3 Pinus taeda | reverse complement strand
TGCCCTGGGGTGAATATGGTTAGGAGAAAGAATACAGTCTCATCCACAAATTCTCCTGTTTTGCATCCTAAGATGTATGAAATCATGTCCGCCATGAGCTTGCCTATTTCATTAAATGAAACCTAATGATAGGGAAGAGGATGATCATATTGGCACTCTGGCTTCATAAACAGCTGACTAACTCTTGATATTTCTGCTTTGGAGAGCCTTGGACCCTGATCCAGCAAGAGTTTCATTGTGAGGGGAACCAGAGTCTGAGGAGGCTCAAAGTTCAGCATTTCATTTATAGCTTGAGGAGTGATATAGAAGAGCACAGACCCATCTGGACTGAGAATTTCCCTCAGAGTGGCTTCATGGTGTGCATGGCATAGGTGGATGAAATCAGGTAGCACATTGACTTCTGGGAGGTAATAGAGGGGCATGCTGGATTGCCAAATCCCTAGAACATCAGTGTTATTCCTGTTATTGTGTTTGAATTGGCCCACAGCTTCGAGGTGAGAAGTAAGGCCCATCATATCTCTGATCTAAAAGTCTCTGTCTGCTAATGGTAGCCACTCTAAGTCCATATGTGGAGCATTTAAAGGAGCAATGTTCAAGGCTACTGGAGTCTCCATATCTGATAGTGCTGGTATGGATTGTAATGTAGGTGTCAAACAGCAATAGGAAGTGGAATTTAAGCTCAGAGGATATTGACAGCAGTCCGAAAACTGACTTTCTTTCCCAAACCAATTTCTGTGTATTCAGTTTATGATGAATAACAAATTTACAGCCCTTTGACTGGGCTTTTCACACAATTTTGCCAAATCACAGGCTCTGTAGGAAGAACGCCGAGAGGATTTGAATTGAATTTTGCCCAAGGGGGCAAGTCTGCAAAGGGAAAGGGAAACTGAGGGTTCCCCTTTAAGAAAATAGGTTGCAATTAATCGGAACAGGGTGCTCGGCGAATTTAACTCAAAGTTTGAGCGATTTGTGGAGTTTGCGAGCGAATATAGACGAAGAGGGTGTAGGAATAGCTTGTTTGCAGAGGAGATTGGTTGAAATTTGCAAGTTTGCTGTGAATTACCAGCTCAATAAGAAATGCTGAACAGGGAAGGATGGTAGGAGTGCCAATGGAGATAAAATGCAGGTACCTTCGGCAATTTTGAACAGAGAAGAGAAAAAACAGGGCTTTCGGGTGAAGTGCGGATAAATACCTCTTTACAGGGCGCTGAGGGCACTTGACAGGTACAGGTTGAGTAGCGGAGATGAACTACAGTGTTGAGTTTGCAGGTTGACAGGCTGTAGAAGCTCCGGGAGTGAAAATAGCGGAAAAAAGCATGCACGTCGTTTACACAGTGAAAACAAAAATAAACCCAAAATAGTCGTTTTCACGACTTTTAACCAAATTTTGGAAATTTGGCGCTTTTTGGCGCTTTCCTCGGACGACGTCATCATGAAGTATTTTTTGTTAGGTAGCGGGTACGGAAGATGACGTGGCGGGTGACGTAGATGATGACGTCATCATGACACGGTGGCAGGGTGATGACGTCAGTGGGTGACATGGCGTAGGTACAACACAGTGGCAGGCGTCGTGGCGGCAACGTCATGCGGTGACGTAGGCAAGCGGGGAGGGCGGTAAGCGGTTTGCGTCGGAACGCTTTTGGTACGGGAGTGGTATGTGTCAGGGGCGGCCCGATGCAATAGGCGGCCGATAGCTATCCCGGTGTACGACGGTGAAACCGTCGACCATCGGGTACTATCGTACCGCTACGAAGGGGCGTGCGATATTCATTAGGGCCGTCGGATCTGGGAGGGCCGATCCTACGGTGGACGGGAGGGCGAAGTGATCAGGGTTTAATAGAAATGCGCACCCGATAAACGTTAATTATTCACGGCCTCGAGTGGGTTTTGGACTTTAGGTTAAAGATTAACGTATTTTGGCACGGGAGTATAGTTATTCGTTCAACCAAGTGTTTAAACAAAATCCATAGTAATATGTATGAGTGGAGGGTAATGGTATGGCTTTATGTGTGGGGGGGTTTAATATGGTTATTTATTTAACCAAAAGTTAAATAAATCCCAAGGGTAACGATGTGGAGGGGCTAACAATGGGTCCCAAATGGACCTAAGGTTTCCCGACTTGTATTTATTTGGCTATAGTTGCCATGGGGGGGATATTTAGTGTTATTTGGTGTTTTTATATAGTTTCTTATAGAATAGCGGGAGGGGAAATGATTTAGGGAGCTAGATAATAGGGTTAGATGTTAATATGAGATGAAAAGGAAATGGATGTATGCTAAGTGTTATCGCTCAGGTTGTCCCTTGGCTCCTTCAGGGATACGGCCGAGGTAACCACAGACCAAGCTTTGGACTGCCGGTCCTAGCCTACCAGCAGTCAGAGAGGGCTCTCTCTTTGGGATTTTAATGATCTTAGGCTACCTATTGAGTACAAAGGGTTTTGTTTTTTTGGGGAGGGGAGAATGGTCTCAAGCAGAGAGGCAGTGCATCGAGTGATGAATTTCAAACCATTGGGCATGGAGTCAGAGGAGCGGGACTGCTGGTGTGTTTTTCTTGGTTATGAGGGGGATACGGAGCATATAGCTGCTCATGAAACAATTTTTTTGGGGTTTTTTGAAAGAGATGAAGTGGAGGCCAGGGATGGAAGGCAACTAAGAAATCTCTGATCCGACTGACCGAGGTGAGGTGGATAGATTCTACCTAGGAACAATTTAAGATTTTCCTAAATAAAAATCATACGTGGGTGACAAAAAACTAATATGCTCCATGAGGTATTCATATTAAAGCTTTAAGTCAGAATGAAAACATATAGTACGCTTGCAAAGAACTGTGTAAATTGTTGTAAGGCCAATTGTAGTTTAGTCCTCCTTTCTGCAATCGAATAATAGATTTTATCTAGGGACAATTAAGATTTCCTAAATAATAATCGCTCATGGGTGACAAAGAGTTAATATGCTCCGTGAGGTATTCATATTAAAGCTCTGAGTCAAATTGCATAAATAAAAAGAACTTAGTGTAAATTGTTTGTAGGGCTAACTGTTGATTAATCCTCCTTTTTTTGCACTTGGAAGTAGATTTTATCTAGGGACAATTAAGTTTTCCTAAATAATAATCGCTCATTGGTGACAAAGAGTTAATATGCTCCGTGAGGTATTCATATTAAAGTTCTTGGTTAATTTGCAAAAAAGAAAGACTTAGTGTAAATGGTTACAAGGCCAGTTGATTGATTAGTATTCCATTTCTGCAATCGTAAAATAGTGATAATGAAAGTAATATATGAGAACTGATTTTATATAGACAAAGATTTTTTATTAGTCCATACAAGAGCATGAGAATTGAAAAGAAAGCGCAGTGGACAGCCCATTATCTGATCCTTTAAATGATCTTTGATCTCTCAGCCAACAAACTTTCAATATTGCAGCTCAAACCAGCTGGATTGGAAGCCTCAAGGAGATGAGGAGTACACAAACAAAATCATTACTTAGCATATCAGCATGATAGTGAAAAGCTCTGTCTAGTAGCTGAAAAAATTTCTTGTATAGATGCTAGAACATGGGTGGATTCACCGAGATAAGGGGCTGAGGGAAATCAACTTTCAATACCAGTTCAGAGGAAAACATAGAAAAAATAGCAGACCTTGAGCATAGAGTGAGGTACAACAAATTCTATACTAATCTTTCTAGCTGCTAATTAGATGGCGATATGAACATATTATGAGCATAAAACATAAAGAAAAAAAACAGAGATGAGAGGCACTTATTGATTTATGTGACAGCCTCGGAATTCCGTAAGGCCCCTCTAAACACCAAGACACAGCACACAGTCCATTTCCAAGGAAAACTCCCGCAGTCTTTGATTAATGAATCATACTGGACATACAGGACTAATCTCTATCAGAGTTCATCGACCAATTTATTACTTTTTTTCTCTCCCTTTAGACTGACTATGGGGTGGTTTATATAGTGAAGGAATTACAGCATTCCTTTGAACAGGTGTCACGGGAAAAATATTAAACAAAATATCTCCCGATCATATCTGAAAAATATCTAAGAATTAATGCTTTTAACTCATCGCTAGGCTGGGAATTAATGCATATATATCTGAACAGAGCTGTGCTAAAGCAGCTGGCAGTTTTGGTTATGTGACTAAGTGTTGTGCGTTGAATACTCTGGTCCGCATCCTTCAGGCGGTTCTGCTGCTTTTATGTGGCCTCTTTGTCGGTTTGCTGAAGTTGCTTTGTTGTCGTATCGGGCATTTACTTTCCTGCCAAACTACTTCAGCTGTTCAATCGCCCCTGACTTATCTCCTGTGCTCATTCAATACAACGTCCAGGTGTATTGGTTTGGTTTATCTGGCTGTGACACAGCACTTCCAGATCTCTTTTTAAAAAACAGAGCAGGCTTCCAGATTGCCCGCTTACACCAACAGTGATTGCCTGTGTGATGTGCGCATCATTTTATTTTTGCCTGAGATGATCTTGCCGTATGTTTCATTTTGCCTGAAGATAATCTGCACATTTTTACTTTGCCTGAGTGTGCTTGCTGAATGGATGGTGATTGCCTGAGATGATCTGCGCATTTTTACTTTGCCTGAGTGCGCTTGCTGAATGGAAATTTGCTGAGTGATGTGCGCATTTTTATTTTTCCTGAGTGTGCTTGCTGAATGGATGGTGATTGCCTGAGATGATCTGCGCATTTTTACTTTGCCTGAGTGTGCTTGCTGAATGGCAATTTGCTGAGTGATGTGCGCATTTTTATTTTGCCTGAGTGTGCTTGCTGAATGGATGGTGATTGCCTGAGATGATCTGCGCATTTTTTATCTTTGCCTGAGTGTGCTTGCTAAATGGCAATTTGCTGAGTGATGTGCGCATTTTTATTTCGCCTGAGTGTGCTTGTTGAATGGATGGTGATTGCCTGAGATGATCTGCGCATTTTTACTTTACCTGAGTGCGCTTGCTGAATGGCAATTTGCTGAGTGATGTGCGCATTTTTATTTTGCCTGAGTGTGCTTGCTGAATGGATGGTGATTGCCTGAGATGATCTGCGCATTTTTACTTTACCTGAGTGCACTTGCTGAATGGCAATTTGCTGAGTGATGTGCGCATTTTTATTTTGCCTGAGTGTGCTTGCTGAATGGCAAAACATATTTCTTCTGCCTGTCGAGTTTCACGATGGCACTTGATCACACGGGTTGTTTCCTTTTTCCCATGCCTTGGTTCTCCTTTTGAGAGATCAACCCATGTTATACCCCATAATACTGTACAAGGATATTTTGATTGATCTATTTTTCTCTTGGCACGTGTTTGTGTTGGTTGTTTGCAGCAGCATGACTCGACGATTGTTGATTATAACAGTTCTTCCCTTTGGTAGGTTAAAATGGTCTTCATATGCATCTGATAAGGCAAACTTTCCACGGACTTTGAAAATGTCTATTTGACCAAATGAGGCACCACGCTCAGCAAGTTGTAGCAGAACCTGGCCTTCAGCTCGATATTTATCATAAGGTCGGAGAACATGGTCTCCATTAATTGCCCGAGGACTTGTTTGGATACACCATAACGCTACCTACCCGGTGGATTTAAAGAACGCCAAACGATATCTTGGACTCAAATGTATCCATTTGGACAATTTGCGCGCCCTACTGAAATGTGATAATTCTTATTCCATTGAGTTCTCTGGTCAGACCATACAAAAGTGAGTTTGTTTATAAACTTTCCACCGGAAAACGTAACATATGTAGATCTTGATACAGCTAATGCATGCTCTGTGTCTTTATGTTGCCCACGTTCTGAATCATTGTATGAAAGTGAGTCAGCATTGTCAACCATAGATTGTCCTGGAGTAGTGCCTAAACGAGCAGCAAAGGTTGCCATGATAGGCATGGTAATTGGTGCTGTAAATCCAGTCAGCATTCCAAGTGCTGCTCCAGCCCCTGCCCCAGCTCCCACACCAGCATATGGTTTTCTTACCATTTTCTTCTCCAGTCCCTGCATTGCATCATAGCTGGGACTATAACCTTCATCTACAACTCGGTCTGTGAACCGCTCTGTTACTTGATAACCAATTTCTTTTGTTTTAAGACGTTCAAAGACCTCTTTCAGCATTATATCGGCAATCTCCTTCACCTCTGTCTTTGTGAGCTGTCTAAACACAATCATCTCATCTAGTTGATTTAGGAACTCAGGTCGAAAATATTGCTTTAGCTCTTTATTTACAAGACTTTTGATCCTTGTGTAGCTGCTGTCTTTCTCATCGTAATCAAGCTGGAAACCAATTCCACAGGCTCCCTTCTCAATCACCCTACTACCGACATTAGAAGTCATGATCAAAAGGGTGTTCTTGAAGTCCACAGTCCGTCCTTTACTATCTGTCAGTCTTCCATCTTCAAGAAGTTGAAGCATCATATTGAAGACGTCTGGATGAGCCTTTTCAATTTCATCAAAGGGACCACCGTATATGGGCGTCTCTTAACAGCTTCAGTTAGTTGCCCTCCTTCAGTGTAGCCTACGTATCCTGGGGGTGAACCAATCAACTTGGAAACAGTGTGCCTTTCCATGAATTCACTCATATCTAGCCTTATCATTGCCTCCTCTGAACCAAAATAGTATGTCACACACTCCCTGATTTCAGCTGCTTTAGCAAAAACATCACAATTTTTTCCACGAAAGGCTTTGCAATGCTTCTTCATAGTGCATGCGTGTATTCATTTTCAAAAAGAACGCTTGCATTACCTTCATTATTTCCATGGATACATGAAGTGATAATGGAACCAAGTAACCATACAGCATAACACCTGTAAAGAACTGTAAAATTCTAGCAATAAAAAAATTGTCCTTTTTAAATTGAGCAGACTCTATGCTATTCTTGCCATGTGCATCGTCAAGTCGCAAATATGTTTGGTTCTGGTAGTCCTTGGACAGCAATATCGACAATGCACCACTGTAAACAAGTGACAATATGATAAGAGGTAATGGCTGGAATATAATCACTTTTTACAAACACTATCCTTCTGAACACATGGTTTGTTCATTTGGGTATAATCTTGTCCTCCACATGCAAACAGAGGGTGCTGGTGCCTTTTGCCAAGGTTGGGATACAAAACCCCAAAACTCCACTCAACATATATATATATATATATTTTTTAATGCACATGAACACAGCTATATACATAAACAGACCACTGATCACTTCCAAAGTCCCATTTCACAACGAAAACAGAACTAAAGGTTGATAGCCCTTTGTAGTAGTAGCAGAAAAATGTCGAGCTAGTTATGGTTATATTTCAACCAATGGAGGGGATATGTATTTAGGGGGATCTCGTATAAAAAAAATTTTTTAGTATGGGGAGGGAAAAGATAACTGGGATTTAGATAATAAGTTAGAAGTCAATATGTAATTTGATTCAGAGAGCGCTAAGGATAGGAATCTTAGGCTTTTGAAGGGGAAAACAGGATCTTTTTAAGCGGATTAGGGGAAGTTAGTGAGTGTTTCGAGGGAAAAAGGGAAATTCAGACATGCCTCGCTTGAGCTCCTCCAATTTGAAACTGCCTTATGCTTGAGAGGCGAATGGATCACACACTTGAGAATAATGAAACGGACCCCCAGCCGTGTTTCTGCCACCATAACGCTACCTACCCGTCCTACTCTCCTAACATTTTTTCTTCTTTTGGCTTGGGTGCCTTTGAACTAGTACCCCCAGCCTTTCAGTCTTTCTTTCAGCTATCCTCCTATCTGAATCGAACCTTGTCTCTTCCGGGGCTCATATTAAGCTGATGAGCACCCTGGTTTCTCTACCTATTTACCAATCCGCCAAGTTTTAAGTTTGTTTGGCCAGATATTCATCTCTATATTCTAAAGCAAGCAATTGAAACCCCGGGAAGCCAAGCTTAAACTGTTTGGCCTTCCCTTGACTGACAACTCTTCAAAATTTGAATGACTCATCTAAATGCAACTCTCTGAAATATGGAACCTTTGCAGTAAAAAAAGATGACATATTCGGCATGCAAACCGTCAATCATGAAATATGAACCCCTATTTGCAATAGGAGGCTAACAGTGGCTCCACTTGGGGATGGCCTTTTTCTCGTGAAAAGCCAAGAACAGCAGGTCAGACTGCCTTGATCATCTATCGCTGCTGCAGACTGTAACATTCCCTGGTTTGGCCGCTCAAATGACCTGATTTTTTCATCCAGTTGATTATGAGGCTCTGCACTCAATGTCACAACTAAAAAAGTAAGAAGAAAAAATTCCAATACTTTTCAGCTAGTTAAGCATAAATTTCTGAAAGTTACATGGTAACTGTCTCTATCCAGTTGCCCACTGTGAAGGCAGGCATATCACTGATTTTTAACAAGCCTTAGCATTTCCTCTTTACCTTCAGACATTGCAGCTGCACATTTGAACTAATCAGCTGCCTGGAAGAGCTTCCTGTATGAACATTTATCTTGCCGATGTTCAGTTGATGCATATGCTTCTTGTTGCAAAGAATTAGTTTGTGAAACAGAGCATGAAACAGAGATACTTGTGACAGTGGAATAATCTATGCTTCCATTAGAATCATCTTTTTTAAAGTTGTACTCTCCATCGGAGAATGCATAGGATAATCCTTATACAGAAGGTTTTCTAGTGTGTCTGCACATTCCCTGTCAATATATGTGCTTTGAGCGGGGTTAGTGATACTTGTTTCGCCCATATCACTAAAAGTTCTCTTTCCTCCCTTTGCAGCCATTTCCTGATGTAATCTGGGTTTATGTCAAAAATACTACCATGTATAGCTCTTCTTTTGGCAATCTGATGACGGAAGTCTTTAGGTGACCTGATGTACGCTTCCCTATGCATTCTCACTAGATACAGATTTCTGAAGGGAAGCAGAACTCTGTATAATAGGCATGCTAGGATATTGACTTCCACTGGATACCAGAACTTCGGTCAATGTAGCGGGATTTATATAAAAAAAAAAATCACTGAAAGTGAAATAAAGCAGCTTTATTTGTATATTGGCGATAATCTCCAGCACTGTGACATGATGAGTCGGATATTCCCATAGAATCCATAGGAGACAGATGTGATATGGGCGTGCCATGGTTGCGTTATTTTGCTTCCCTGCATATATATCATTCTCGCTGTTTGGACGCTCAGACGGATCTAGAGGTTTTTAAATATAGACATGCTGTCCACGCTCAGCAACAAACACTATTTACTTCAAGATCTTTCATGCTCTACTATGTCTTTGTCAAAACAATGGCATGAACGGTGCACATCCCAGGACCCAGATTATAGATTTGAAATATTGTTTTATTTGAACCTTGGAATATAATTGACGTTGAGAGATACAATTTGGGGATAAGCAAAGGCAGCAAGAATCTGGTTTTAATGAAGAAGCCTGTATTTGTCTGGTTTGCAACACGCCTTTGTGAAATCAGAATTTGATTTATCTTTTTCTTTCAGCGATAGTTGACCAAGGAGAACTAAGCCTTCCCAGGCTCTGTACTTTCGAGAGATATCAATCGATCGATCCGATTCACTTGGTAAATGGACGCAAAGATGATGGCAACTGGCATTTCTAAGACGGGATGCGTTTGATGTAAGAGAAGAGGACTCTTACCAAGCTTATATACGCAAAGTCGATCACAGTTTAACACATATATAACTGCAGGAACACTGCTTAACAATTATGCTCACATCTTTGATCTGATCACAAGATTGCGCCAGGTAGTAGATCATCCATACCTGGTGGGTTATTCTAAAACTTCCATGTCACTTGCAAAAATGGCCAGAACAACCATTCGATTTATCTACAGCAAAAATGTTTGCAGTCTCTGTAATGATCAATGTGATGATCCAGTTAGTGCATCATGTGGACACACATTCTGCAGCGGTTGTATAGAAGAATATACCTCAACTTCTGGACAGTCTTCATGCCCATCTTGTTCAACACCTCTCACAATTGACTTAACCGGGAGCAGGAATGCGAATAAGCAGGAGAACACAAACAAGATCAAGGTTTATAGGCGCTCGAGTTTTTTGAGTAAAATAAATCTTGATGGATTTCAAACCAGCACGAAGATTGATGCTTTGAGGGAAGAGATTGCATTGATGGTACAGAAGGATGCTGCTGCAAAGGCAATAGTCTTTAGCCAATTTACATCATTTTTTGGATTTGATTGCCTTTTCTCTACAGAAGTCGGGTGAAATGAAGAAAGAGGTTTTCAGTGATGAGATGTGGCCTGAAAAGTTTCAAAATAAGACCGATGGCGTAACTCCCAGGCGATGGATTCGACATTGCAACCCTGAATTGAATAAAGTTATCACTAAGTGGCTTGGAACAAAAGATTGGATTCTTAAGACTGAATTTTTAGCAGAGCTTCGAAAGTTTGTTGATAATGTAGAGCTACAAGAAGCAGCTTCAAATTTTGTGTCTGAAATACATCAAGTGACTTTTCTTTTGTCTTTATTGTATCTAAATTTGAGACATGGCTACCTTCCAATCTATGTGCACTATTTTTGCTTTCTGTATCAAATTGATCATTGTTCTTGACAGTAATCTTTAGCTCATGGCATTCTTCAGACATGCTAGCATGTTCTGTATCAAGAAAAAATATTTGATAATTCCTTATCCAATTTAATAAAACCCATGGAAAGACCCAGTTCATGCAGCATAACACGTTTATCACAGCCAACACATTCCTGAAAAAGTACTTGGGACTCATCTGCTGCTACAATACTTAATCCTGACAAAAACGTATTTGCAGCAAAGGTGCGGATTTCTTCAGGTATACAAATAAGGAATTCCAACATAAATCTGGCAGCAACCCTGGGAGCCTGAGTGTCTTGATCAACCTTCTGAGATCTGTCATTGTAATCATGTAGAATATGTGGTTTTCCCAAACCGATGCATGCACGAAAATATCAAGACCATTCATCTCCCTCTGCAGTATTCTGCTGCTTTTCCTTCACTAGTGTCTGGCTTGATATATGGAGCTGCTTGCCAGGCAAATGCAAAAACTATTACTTTCCAGCTCTCAGCGTTTAAAGACTCATGAACTTTTTTGATCACACCAAGGTTAATTTGAGGCATAAGCCTGGTTTGAAAAAAGCTAGAATATATGGACTGATACCAGATAATGAAAATGTGTTTGGATGTAAAAATTTGAAGGGTTGTTTGTAAAAAAAAGGGAAACAAAGTTTTACAAATATCAAGATTTTAGCATTAACATGTTTGCATATCGGAGAAAAACTCCTCATGCCAAATCTGGAGCTGATAGTTTCATGTTAAAAGTAAACAGTCTTCTCGACAAAACAATGGAATGTAAATGGTAGCCTGGTGTTCTAGCAGGTCTGAGAGTGGTGCATTTGGAGGTCTAGGATCTATTCAAAATAACTACCACTGCAAATGCCATTTACCCTTTTTACTGCAGCTTACAAATGAGTGAAAAATGAGGGGCTTTTGAATCTGCGGATATAAAATAATTGTAAGCATGATCCCCAATAGAGGAGTTCAGTGGATAGTAAAGAAAAGAAAGCAGAGACGCTGAAGATCCATTGGATAAATGTGATAAAAGCAAATGACAGCATTTTTGCCAGAATTGTGTTGACTGTGGCAGCATTTTCCACCAGCAACCAAGTTTCTAATATGTGATTTTTGGATAGTTTTGCTTGAGTTTCCTTACGTATCCAAAATGTCAACTTGCTGTGATTTATCAGGGAGACATTGTTTCCATAACCCCTTGGTTCGAAGTAATCGATTATTTATGTATATAAAAACAAACAAAAAAAAAAGAAACAACAAAAAAGAAAAAGGAAAGTGCTACCATATGTACAAATATTAATCTAAACATATATACAGGGGCATTATATCTTTCAGAAGGGATCTCGATAATGTTTCAACATTCGGCCATTAACAGGGCCGTCCTCCACTGTGCTGTCAGCTGCGGTTTTGAGGAAATACGTGTTATTACCCTGCACAGCGCTAATGACAAATGGGCCTTTCCATAAAAAATCGAACTTTGCATGTTTCCCCTTGTCTTCTTGTCGTGAGTCCCACCTCAAAACTTTGTTGCCGACACAGAAATCCTCGGCCTTAGTCCTCTTGTCGAATATTTTCTTCAGCTTGTCTTGTAAGATCTGAGCTCTGTTAAAGACTTGCTCTCTAGTTTGCTGAAGATGAATGGTCTGGTTAATTCTTCGTTGAATATCGTTTGGTTCAGCTTGGATTTCCTGTAGTAGCTTGATAACAGGAATGCCCAGGGAAGATGGAAATCTGGCCTCCATACCATATACCAACTCATAAGGGCTCATCCCGATGGATCTCTTGGTCGACAATCTGTCAGCCCAAAGGGCATTGATAAGTTTTTTGTGCCAGTTCTTCTTGTTTTCTTCTAGCATTTTCTTGATGATATTAATCAGGCTTTTGTTGGAAGATTCTGCCAAGCCATTGCCTTAAGGATAATAGGCTGTGGAGTGGCCCAGGGTGATGTGGAACTTATGGAAAAAATTAATCATTTTCTTGGATCTGAAGGCAGCGGCGTTATCTGTAATGATTTTCTCAGGGCAGCCAAATCTAGAGAGGATATTGGTTTCGAGAAATTGGATAATGGTGG
>APFE030767301.1:8490-22969 GCA_000404065.3 Pinus taeda | reverse complement strand
CAACACTCTGCCTGTCATAAACCTACTTCAGCAACATAAATACCTCAAGTCCATTGCCCAATGGACCAAACTATTCCATGATCTATATTTCAGTTCTGTCTGAATTCACCAACCCACCAAATTCAAACAAAATAGTACACCATAACTAGCCTAAAAACATTCATCGAACAAAGCTAAATTATAAAGAGAGAGCCCTCTCTGGTTGCAGGTAGGCTAGGGCCTGTAGCTAAAAGATTGGTCAGTGGTTACCTCGGCCGTATTCCCTTTAGGAAGCAGGGAACAACCTGAGTGTTAACAGGATCTCTGATGAAAAGAGCTTCGAAGAGGAAAAATACCATCTCCTTAATGTCTTTGTTGAGAACAGTTATAGTAGATACATGGGATAGAGGGCTTTCCTCAAAGTAGCTAAGAGTTTGTTATCTAGAAGAGAACTGAAGGAATGGATTCTTGGTGTCCATCTTTCATGTTTTCAGGGGAGCACTGACAAGATTGCAAGGATTCTTAAGAAGCATAATGTCCCCTCTACCTATAGACCTCTTAACACCATTCGTAAGTCCCTCAGATCTGTGAGGGATCCTATTGACCCTAAGGACATGAAAGGGGTATATATTATTCCTTGTTCCTGCAAGACCCCCTATATTGGTGACACTGAACGCTCCATTAATGAAAGGATTAGTGAGCATGCAGTTGATCTTACGCATAGGAGAACCAAGTCTTTTGCTTTAGCAGAGCATGTCGAGAAAATCAATCATCATGTCTGTATCGAATAGGCTAGTGTTATTGCTAGAGTTTCGCATTTCCATCACCGAAAATTTAGGGAATTTCTTGAGATTGAAAAAAGGCCGAACAATCTCAATAGAGATGATGGCTGGAAGATCAATAGTTACTGGGTCCCAACCCTCTCCTCCTAGTCATTTTTTTCCTTTCTTCCCCTCCCTAGGTTTATCTTGATCTTGTTGTCTTCTAAGTTTTTCCCCGGTGTTCCCCATATCTTGTGGTCTTGGTTCTTTGAGGTGTGGTTAATATAGTTTGAGGTATTTTAATAGCACTTAATTTATGATTCTAATAACATAAGGAAAATAATATTGAAACTACTTTTTCACCCTTAAATAAACTATTAATTACTTTTAAATATTAAAATATTATTTTTAACCCTTAAATCACTCTAACATTTATATGTTAATAACTTTGTAAATAACTATCATTTTAATAATTTATTTTATAATTGATTTTAGGTTTTAATATATATAATATAAGTGTATGAAAGTCCTTTAACTTATTTAATAAATTATTAACTATTTTTACTCTATGTTTAAAATAGTTTTTACAAATATAATTATCTATATTATTAATATTGATAACTTGATACTAGTATTAATTAAATTAATATTTTTTATTATTGTTTATAATTAGTTTTTTTATTATTTTTAATTTAATTAATAATTTTATTAAATGGTCCATTACCTTAGTAAGAATATAACCAACTGAATTAACTTATTTAATTAAATAAAGGTTATGCCCCTAATCAAACTAGTTGTTCCCCACTCAAACTTAGCCGTTAGTCATTATAGCCATTGGATATTCTACTCTGGCTATTTAATATGCAAAGTGAGATCTATTCATTCAAATTGTCCTCACGATGAACCACACTAGTTGGTTCGAAATGCGTCGGCAAAAGCTTCCCGATGTGATTTTCGCCGAAGAATCTTCTCTCAAACTTAATAGTATTTTGTTTTAATTTGATAAGTTTTAATGTGATCTTAGAGAGGATGATTTTACTAGTCATAATGTGATTCAGAAAAGCGTGATTTCTATTCTAAATTTATTTTGTTATTTTAAATTAAACATACTTCTCGTAATAAAAAACTGAACGTTGTTGCGACACACTGGTTTATGTCGGCACATTGTGCTATTTACGAAAGATATGATTCTTTCATAATGATTATTAAAGGAAATCTTTATAAGTTCAAAACGTTATGAGTGTATATTAGATCATGTGGATAGCTATCATAGGATTGAAACCTGCTAACACAATTAAATGATCTCTACGATTACATGCAGGAGTGTGTTAATTGAAGAAGTGTGTGCTTTGACTTTGGGAATTAATTCTTGTTTTTTACATTAATATCCGTTGAAGCATATTTTAGTTTGAGGAATTTTTTTTAAGGTTATTCCCACCTTTGTAAGCTATTTTTCTTAATTAACACATTCTTTATTTTCTCAAATGAAGGATTGGAAAACCTGGTGCAAGAACCTCTGTTCGGTATCGGAAGCGATCTCTTGATACAAGAACAGAGTGCTCTAGTGTTAAGACTTAGAGTTCCTGCATAAAGACATAAATCTTCATTTCATGTGTAAAATCTAGTCCTAACACCTACGCTTTGTTATGATACTAGGGCAAGCACATTGGAGAGGTACAAGAATAATAAGTTAGTACAGGGAGGAAGATCTATAAGAGTCAGATATCTTCAAGGGTCTAATTATAAAACTGGCACACAACTATACTAAATATAAACATATATTTACATGTTCATTGATCAGAGATTCTTTGCAAGAGGTTTTGAGAATTCCTTTCATTTATTTTCCTGCAAAACTACTTTCTTGCATATTCTAGCACCAGAATATCTTCGGTGTAAATTATCAAGTGATCTTTTAGTTTTAATTATGCAAGGTTGCAATCGAGGAAGTAGGAAAGAGTTTGTAAAATTTCATATCATTTCTGGCATTTCCTATGTTTTGTCTCTAAGTTTACAAAACCCCCAGATTGACAATTAGGTGTTGAACGAGTTTGTTTGACCGAAATTCCTACACAAAATATTTTGGCACTGTTGAGAGGGAGGCCACTTGAAGTTGGTAAGAAGTTTCCATTTTCTGTAATAGGGGTAAGTCTACTATTACGTTTTCTATAGTATGCTTCTATTATTTTAAGTATTTTACAATTGTTGATTTTCTTTTCCATTGCAGTAATTAATATATTCTTTTTCGTTTATAAGCATTTGAATTTTGTTTTTGCCATTGATTTTTTCAAAATGAATGCCTATGAAAGGTAGGGGTACGAAGGCCAATAAGGGGTTACAAAATACTAAATGATATGAAAACTCTTCTCATATTGGACCTTCGTAAAGTCCACATGAAGGAAAACTCATCACATCATAACAATCCATGTAGATTCTGGACATGGTGATTCACAAGTGAATCAACCCAAAAAGGGGAAGAATGACACTAATGGTGATTAGAAAATTCAATTCAGCATTAGTCAACCTTCACATTCTGGAAGTGGTCTGATTGGAGGGACAACAATGGCCGATCATGAAGACCATGCGGAGGGGTCTAGAGAGAAATGGGTAAATGATGAGGAATCCAATTTTGGATTTCGAATAGTGAACTCATAAGAGAATGTGAAAATGAAGAATATTTCAACTTCAATTCTTCCACACTTTCATGGTAAGGTTCACAAAGACATAGATTCATTTCTTTTCAAATTTGATACATTATGTTAGAGTTATGATTATTCTTCTATTTCCTAGAAGTTAAAGTTGTTTCCTGCAACTAATAAGGATTCAGCCTTGCACTGGTTCATGTGACTAGAAGGAAGCACTGTAAGTTATTTGGACCAAATGAAGAGATTATTTTTGAATAAATATGAGGAATATTGTAAAATTAGAAAAACGCAGGATGAGATCTTCACTATTGTACAAGGTGATGATGAGACTTTGGGAGATTACTTAGAGAGGTTCTTGTATATACTCCGAAGGTCCAAACATAAATTTGATTTAAGTACTATTTTAACCTTGTTCCTATGAGGACTTATTAACGATTCTAGACATAATTTTAATTTGTTAGGACAACGAGACATTTCTCAGAAAACGTTTGAACAAATTTATGAATTTTGCAGGAAGCTCTCTTGAAACCTATCTAGATCCATAGGAGGAGGTAAAACCAAGACTAACAAAATGTGATCTACAAATGCTATGATCATTGGCTTGGAGAATAAGATGGACAATATGAAAATTGAAATAATGAATACTATTAGGAAACAAATAGACTCTTTGAAATTTCATCAAAAAATAGAAAAAGAACTTGAGTCATCATCTACTTTTTTGTCCAAAGATTAGAAAAAAGCATCCTTTAAGAGAATGTCCTGCTGATATGAAAAATTCAAATAAGTGTGTGATTTGTGTAGAGAGCCATGCCACTGAGGATTTCTCCTCCATACGAGGATTAAAAGTTGTACTCACAGGAGATCATTCTGAACCTGATTCCTTACATGCCATCAGAGCATGAAGGAACCAACCACAGGTAAGTGTAGGTATGGCTCCTGAACCAAATTTTTATGGCTATAATAAATCTCCATATTCCTATAATAATAATAATAATAAGTCTCAACATTGGCATCATGGGAACCATTTTCATCATGGATATTCCTCTCAACCTTGGCAACAAGGATGGAATGGGCCAAACCATTCATATCATTCCTATCTTACTCAAATTGCATCATATCCTCCTTCCTATGCACCGAACCATATGTCACAACCATATTTTCCCTCTCTACCCTAGTAGAGTCAATCATTGCCACCATTTTCCACCACTATCTCATCACCTCAACAACCTGATCAATCAGCATCGAATCCTAATAATAATGAGTTACAACTGATTCATTTGATGGGACTATCCCCTCTCCCTACCTATTGAACCTTGTTGGTTGGGATAAATGTGCTTCGTTTGAGATTGGGAAGGGTGGTTAAAAATAATCCACGATGATATTGAGGAGAAAAATGAGGAGGTAACTATTGAACATTTGAAAAACAATATCACCCTTTAGACCATTCTTGTACCTTTAGATTCACCATCCTCTTTAAACCAACCCCCCTATCGAGAGCAGTTGGCCATGGAGAAGAGTGACCCCAACTCCACCTTCACTTCTAAATTAAGGAATACTTGTATAAAGGTTCCTTTACTTCACGCTATCCGAGAAATTCCCATATGTACAAAGAAAATTAAGGGATTATATCTTAAAATGACAGGGAGGAAGAGAGTAGAACCTTAGACCATTCAGCTCTTTAGTAGATTGGTCGAGTTCATGACAAGAAGTATCAATGGAGAAATATACAGATCTTGGAAACCCATTTGTTTCTTTCCATATAGGTGATATCCATGTCTCTAATGTATTAATAAACCTAGGGGCAACCATCAATGTGATGATCAGGAAAACCATGGAACAACTTCGGTCCAACCATATTCGTCCTACACCCACCATGCTTGAACTTGCAAAGAAATCTAAAATAAATCCCGACGGAGTATTGGATGACGTGGTTGTCTCTATATATTCATGGGAATACCCCATGGATTTCATTGTGCTTCAGCTAAAGAATCCAGTGGGAGGACATCCTTCCATTTTGGGATGACCATGGCCTTAAACAATTCATTCTTATATTGGTTGTCACTCCATTGATATGTACATTTCACATGGACACTCTAGGAAAAAGGTCACCATATACCCACCTACTAGATCCTTTCGGAAACTCAAGGACCCCTTATTATTAGATTATGATAATAGTGATGACAAGACCCGAACTATCTTTTCGAATCAGCATCATAGCAAGTCTACTCATGATGGTGAATTACAAGATTTCTGGAACAATCTAGACATTATGCCTAGTTTTCATAAAATTCACAATGTTTTTATTATGGATTTCTAAGAAAAATCTGATTCCCAACCTTCCTTATCCCATACTATGGCATCATCTTCCTGTACTCTTGAGCTTGAGACCGCTCTTGTTGAAATTAGCCTAGGAAAATCCTTACACATTTGTTCAGGCTTGGATTCATCTCAACAAGAGTAACTTGTTACCTTGTTGCAAGATCATTTGGATGCATTATCTTGGAGTTATGAAGACATGAAAGGCATTCCTCTTGAGACTTGTACTCATCATATCTATATCTAGGATGGAGCCTAACTTGTCCGACAACCCCAAAGATGAATGAATTATGCACTAAGAGATATTATAAAGGAAAAATTACAAAAACTTTTAGATGCTAATGGAACCAATAAATCATTTCTTATTGGAGGATGTCTTCCTTTAGGTGTTGGAACTAATGAACCATACTTACTCACAATGAAACCTTCTTTTGAGAAGTTGATAAGACCCAATGTGTGATTATAATGTATATAACACAACCTGATAAAATGAACCATCTGTCAATAGAGGCATTCCCTATATTCACAATCCGACTTCTAGCCACATTCACTTAAAGCCGCACATGCCCACATCTTACGATAGAAGTGTTCCAACTGACCTTTCTACCCCATTTTTGATAGCAAGTGGGTCTCTCCATTAGTGATAATCCCTAAGAAATATGGGAGATGGCATAGTTGCATTGACTATCAATAATTAAATAAAGCAACTCTCAAGGATTACTTTCCCATTGCTTCCATCCATCATGTGCTACATACCCTTTCTGGTAAAAGGTACTTTTCCTTTTTAGATGGCTTCAGTGGGTATAACCAAATGTGATCGTACCTTTAGATCAAGACAAAACCACCTTTACATGCCCTTGGGGTACATTTTCCTACAAAGTGCTTCCTTCCAGCTTATGTAATGCACCTGCTACCTTTTAAGGGGTTGTGCTAGCTATTTTTGTTGATATTGAATGTGTTGACATTTATATGGATGACTTTCTATGTTTGGTAACTCATTTGATGAAGCTCTTAAAAATTTAGAAAAAGTGATTTTATGTTTCCAAGAATCCCATCTTGCTTTGAGTGATAAAAAATGTAGATTAATGTGAAAATCAGGAGTGGTTCTTGGTCATTTGATTTCTGACAAATGTATTCACGCAGAGCCCTCTAAAATTGAAGTTATTATTCATCTGCCTACACCCAAAACTCAAAGGGAAGTGAGCGTTTTCCTGAGACATGCTAGTTATTACTAGATATTCATTGGAATTTTTTCTAAGATTGCTACCCCCCTTTTTGATTACTAGTTAAGGATAGTGTATTCACTTGGTTCACTGCTCACCAACGGTTGTTTGAAACATTGAAGGAAAAATTATTACAGGCACCAGTTTTGAGAGGACCAAACTGGTCCCTACCATTTCATATTTCCTTCAATACTTCGAACACTATTATTGGTGGAACCTTAGGACAAGAAGAGAATAAATAGTCTTTTTTTATTTACTACATCAAAAAAAAAAATTCACTTGTTGAATTTAACTAACAGTCACTGAGAAATAATTCTTAGCCATTACTTTTGCTATTAACAAACTCAGACATCACATTATAGGATATGAATTTTACGTGCATACTGATAATGATGCTACAATATATTTAATGATAACACCTTTAACTAGTGGTAGAGTGACTAGGTGGTTACTTCTCTTATAGGAATTCAATGTTACAATTATTGATAGCCCCGAAAATCCTAATGTGGTAGCTAATTATCTTTCCATATTAAACAATCCTAGCGAAGCAATTCCCATTAATGATGATTTCCGTGATCAAAATACTTTTTCTACGTCAGCACAATCTCCATGGTTTGTTGACATAGTTAGCTCTTTAGTTAGCGGAAAGACACCACCTCACTTATCTGCTACTCAAAAGTGGAATATTATTTAGAAAAGTGCTTCATATTCTTGGATATAGGAAGACCTCTTTTACACTGGAAGAGATTTTGTTATCAATATATGTGTAAGAGAGGAAGAAAGTTTTGATATTTTAAAATATTCCCATGATGAACCTTGCAGTGGAAACTTTGCTTACAATGAACTAAATATAAAATTTTACGCACTCAGTATTTTTGGCCTTCTTTCTTTAAGGATGCCAAACAATATGTTAGGCACTGTGATAGTTTTCAATGAATGGGTCAGCCTGTTCAAGCAAATGAAATGCCTTTATGTCCCCAAATCATGATTAAGCACTTTAAAAATGATCTATTGATTTTGTAGGACCCATAAATACCACATATTTAAATAAAAAACATACCTTGGTTTGTACTAATTTTGTTACTAAATCGGTAGAGGCTAAAGTTCTTTCTTTTTCCATTGAAAATGTGTTTGTTGATTTTTTGTTTAATGAAATTTTTACTAGATTTCGTGTTCCTAGTGTTGGCATTATGACACAGGTTTGGCACTATGACATAGGTGTTGTCCTTGATCGAAAGTCACTCAAATGACATATCATAGTCCAGGCTCACAGAATGAAAGAAAAAGAATTATATGAAGGTTCCCCTTGACCAAGCTGCGTATACATGTGGATCGCAGACCAAAAGGTGCATATGCATATACACGCACTCTCATGCAAGGAAAAGCACGTACATGTTGGAAACTTTGGTTTTGGTCTGAGGTATTTGGTCCCTAGTATTTTGACCCATGGTATTGATCCAAGGTATCTTGACCAAAGTATTGGCCCCAACTATTTGGTCCTAGATATTGTGTCTAAGTGGTTTTGTACCATGGTATTGAGTAAGGCCTAAGACTATAAACGGAGAAGGAGATCATTAGGCAAAGGAACTCAAGTATTGAATACCTAATTAAGAGCAAGATTTAGGCTACTGGTCATTGGGTTATGGTGCATAGCTAGATCTGAAACAAGGAGGAACCTGAGCGCTTAAAGAAGGATAAGTTCTATTGATGGGTTAAGATCTTTAGGCTTGAAGAGAGGTATCTTTGTGTGGTTTTGATCTTTTATAGTTGAGACATGTCGTAATATGTAATTTGATGATCTAGGTATAACTAATGTCTGAATAATTGTAAAGGATAAATCATCTTTTACAAATCTGTACACAGGTTCATTACAGTAAGGGTGCATATACATGATGGTTCAACATTTCAAAACAGCGTATATGTAGGTTTTCCTTGAGAAAAGTGCATATGAATGCAGGTTCGACACATTGAAGTAGTGTACATCTCATAAAATATGTTTTAGCTACTTCTGTTTGTTGTTGTAGTGTTCTGGGTTCCACATTAGGTTTTGGTTACTATTACTCTGTTCTTGTTATAGCATTTAGAAAGGTGATTGTCTGATTCAGTTTTGGTTGGTGAAAACGAGATTAATTGATGCAGATATATTTGATGCTTGATTAATGTTATTGATGGGTCCAGTCTGAAAATTTATGAAACGTGGTCACTGGAAGAAAAGAGAAGGTTGTAGCCTTCTGTAGGTCAGCACCTATGTACTAGTACATTAGCTAGTACAAGGGCTAAGGAGGTTGTAGCTCCCTTCTAGGAGAAGCTAGAGAACAAGAGAAGGTTGTAGCCTTCTATAGGTAGAAGCCCGCGTACTGGTATATGACTACACCAGTATACACCAGAAAGTGGTTTTCACCCACATTGGGTTTGCACCTTATATATTGTGTTCTTCTGTGTGACTTTTTTCTCTATTTTTATTGTACTTGGTTATTATTATATGGTTCTGATTCATAGATTAAAGATCAACATCTGATGAATTAACTAAATTATAAGTCTGCAGGATATACGCTAGTTTTCTTAACAACAATTTCATATATGCGCAATCTTCATTAACTGAAGTAATGTATACAAATCTGATTGTGAAAAGAAATTATTGACCTGCTAATACTGATTCACCCCCCTCTCAGCATTATGTCCAACAATTGGAATCAGAGCAGGTCCTTCAGAAGAAGCTTGATCACTTGAAGGATGATTTATCACCATGAGCAACTATGAAAGAGAGGAATCCATTAGGCCACCAATCATTCATGGGAGCAACTTTGTCTATTGGAAGGTAAGAACCATAGCCTATCTTCAATCTCTTGGAACAGAAGTTCGCGATATCGTGGAAGGAGGATACACATTTCCATCAGCAACTCCTCCAAATATGGAAGGTAAAAAGCAGTATGAAATAAATGCAAAGGCTGTCAATACTCTATTGGGGAGTTTGTCATAATCAGAATTCGTCAAGAATATGCAGCGCAAAACCACCAAAGAAATATGGTAGAAGATCATTCTAAGCTATGAAGTAGACAACTAGGTAAAACATGCTTTACTAAAATCTCTCATAATTCAATATGAAACTCTTAGAATGCACAATGATGAAACTATAGCTAATTATTTCTTACGTATAGATGAGATTGCTAATAGAATGAAAAACTTGGTTGAAGAGATAAAAGAAGTTACTTTAGTTGAAAAGGTTCTAAGATGCTTGTCTTCTAAGTTTGAATCAAAAGTTTCTGCCATAGAGGAAAAGCAGTATCTTTAGAGTATTACTATGTCATAGCTGCATGAAATCCTAACTGCTTTCAAAATGAGAAAAGGGGGTCCATTAGATATGAGAGAAGCTGCATTCAAAGCTTCAGGAAAATGAGAACTCAATAAGTCAGGACATACATTAGAAGGAGAGGAAGAATCAAACTTTTCCAAGAACCTTCAATAGGGTTCTGGAAGATTCAGAGGTAAACTACCTTTCAAATGTTTTTCTTGTCGAAGAGTAGGTCATTATGCTACCAAATGTCCTCACAAAGATAAGCTTGATGAAGGTAAGGAATGAGCAAAATGGAATAGAAAACAAAGTGTAAATAAGAAGAGCTACTATACGCATGAAGATAATGATGGTTTATCAAATAGATATGAAGATGAAAATAATAATGATTATAGACTTCTGATGGCTTTTGAAGTTGATGATTTATTTGATGCTTTAGATGAAGATGGTCTCTATGAAGAAATTTCTAAACTTAAAGTCTGTCTAGAAGAAATGAGTATGGTTATAGATACTCTTACATTCCAACTTGTTGAAAGGGAAAAACACAATGAAAAGTTAGAATGTGAAATTGTGGGTCTAAGAAAAGAAATTGAGAAAACAAAAGCTCTCAATATTATGTTTACTAAAGGATCAAAAGATTTAGATGAAATTATAAAAGTGCAGCATTCTCCTCTAATAAAGATAGGTCTTGGATATATTGAAGAACCATCTCAGGCAGAGAAGCCATCAACATCCAAAAGCTATCTTTATGCAGCAAGGAGAAATGAACAAGTTGAAAATCGTCAACAGAGGTTTAAAGTAGATCACCAGGTAAATAAAGTTCAATCTACTTCAAGGATGAACAAAATCTATAACCAACCATAGGTAAATCATTCTCAATTTATTTCAAGAATGAATGTCAATGGAAACTACAATCATCAGGTCAGTAGATCCAATAATTGTAGGAATTTCTTTAATGGCCAATGTTTTTCATGTCATAACTTTGGACACAAAGCTTCTCAATGTGTTTCTTACAAGACCATCATGACTAGAGAAGGACAAAATCAAAGGAATGTGACTGGGTTCATGAAAAGGACCTACAATAATGTTTCTGATCTTGAAAATGAAATAGAATGCTCTGTCTATAAAAACTTTGGTCATGAAGACTTTGAATGCAGAAGTAAATTTCAACAAACATCTCAGAAGGAGAAAGCTTCATAAGGTCCCAAAACATGGAAAAATAATGAACTTCAAACCGAAAGATGTGGTATAGCCTTGTATGCAGAAGGATAATAAAATAAATGGTACATCGATAGTGGATGCTTGAAACACATGACAGGTGATAAAGAAAAACTTTAGTCATATAGTGCTTTAGAAAAAGAAAGGAAGGTCTCATTTGGAAATGACACCACTATAGTCATAAAAGGTAAAGGCTCTGTTCTTTTAAAAGAAAAGGTCAAAGCTGGGAATGTTATGTATGTTGATGGTTTAAACATAATCTCTTCAATGTTAGTCAAATGTTTTATCAAGGAAATGAAGTAGTATTTCGATCAAATGGATGTGTTGTTCATGAGCTTGATATAGGAGAAAGAGTGATCAGAGACATAATAAATCCAAATAATTTATACATACTCAAGGGAGGACAACAACATTGTTATCTAAGTAAAAATGATGAACACTGGCTATGGCACAAAAGATTGGGACATCTAAGCTTCCCTCAGATAAGGAAAGCATGCAAATTGTAGGTTGTTCATGAGCTTCCTGACATCAGAATTCCAGAAAATATGATATGCAAATCATGTCAATTTGGTAAGAAAACTAGAACACATTTCCCTCAGAAAGAAGGATCATCTTGTAAGTCGCTTGAACTTGTCCATACTGATTTATGTGGTCCATCAAGGAAAAATTCACCTCATGGAGAAGGATACTTTATATTGTTTATTGGAGATTTTTTCAGAATGTGTTGGATAGGAATTCTATAGCATAAAGACGAAGCATTTGAAAAGTTCAAAGCATTCAAAGCTTTGGTTGAAAACAAATCATATCACAAAATCAAATGCCTCAGGTCTGATCGAGGAGGATAATTTACCTCAGATGAATTCTTCGACATCTATGAATAACATGGAATAAGAAGGGAATTCTCTATTGCAAGGAATCCTCAGTAAAATGGAGTGGTAGAAAGGATGAATAGAAATGTCCAACAAATGGCTCATGCTATGCTAGATGAGTCTGGAACTCCTACAACCTTCTAGGGTGAAGTTGTATTTACTACAGTCACTATTCTCAACAAAAAAAATGTTCGGGTAAACAACACTCAAACTCCTCAAGAACTTTGGTATGGTAAGACTCCTACTGTAAAATACTTCAAAGTTTTTGGAAGTGAATGTTACATCAAAAGGACTGATGAAAAACTTGGCAAGTTTGAACCTAGAGAAGATGAAGGCATTCTCCTTGGTTACTTTTCCCAGAGTAAAGGATACAAGTGTTATATTAAGATACTTGGGAAAATTGTTGAAAGTATTAATGTTGTGGTTGATGAAGCAGGTGAAAATCCAAAGAAAGTAAAAATTGAAGAGTTGGAAGAAGATGATGATTATCGGACTAATGTTGAAGAAGAAGAGACAAATGAAGCACTAGAAGAGTAGATAATGGCAGAAGAAAAGAGTCCATTGAGGTATGTTCAGAAAGATCATCCACAGACTGAAATTTTCAGACAGAAAGAGGCAGGTATGTAGACAAGAAGAACTATTATAGAAGCTTCAAGCTATCTAACATTGCTTTCCTCCATCGAACTGCAAAATGTACATGAACTATGCAAAGATGAACATTGGGTCAAGGCTATGAATGAAGATCTTGAGAAAATTTAAAAGAATAATACTTGGGAATTAGTTCCTAGACCTCATGAAAATAATGTGATAGGAACCAAATGGATATTCAAAAACATGTTAAATGAAAATGGAGAATTTATTTGAAACAAGGTCAGACTTATTTGTAAAGGTTGTGCTCAACAAGAAGGTATAGACTTTGAAGAAAGTTTTGCACTTGTTGCTAGACTTGAAGCCATAAGAATGTTCCTTTCTCTTTGTAGCTTTCAGAAGTTCAAAGTATATCAAATGGATGTGAAAACTTCCTTTCTTAATGGAGACCTAGAAAAAGAAGTTTATTTTGAGAAACCAAATGGATTCATCCTTGGAAATGATCCTAAACTTATATGCAGACTCAGAAAGGTTCTCTATGGTATGAAATAAGCTCCAAGGGCATGGTATTATCCTCTTGACAAATACCTTCATCAACAAGGTTTTTCAAAAGGATCAGTTGATAGCAATCTATATATAAAAATTGACAATGATAAATATCTAATACTTATTGTATATGTTGAAGATATCATTTTTGGTAGCAATGAAGAAGCCATGAGTCAAAACTTTGCCTTGGTAATGCATAAAGAAATTGAAATGTCCATGCTTGGTGAGCTCACATATTTCCTTGGTTTACAAGTTCAACAGAATAAAGATGGTATTTTTCTATCACAAGCCAAGTAGCTCAAGCAGATCTTGAAGAAATATGGCATGGAAGATTCTAAACGAGTTTGTATCCCTATGGTAATAGGATGCAGTCTCAGTGCAAATTATTAATCAACAGCAGTACATCAACCAACGAACAGATCCATCATTAGTAGTCTACTCTATCTAACAGCTACTCGACCAGACACCATGCATGCAGTGGGAACAATTAGAAGATTCCAAGTAAATCCAAAGGAAGCACACCTTCAGGAAGTCAAAAGGATTTTTAAATATCTTCAAGGAACAAAAAACTTTGGTTTATGGTATCTTAGAGATACAAATCTTACACTTCATGCATATAAAAGTGTAGATTGGGTAGGAAGCATGGATGATAGAAAAAGCATTAATGGTGGTGCATTCTTTATGGGTTCCTGATTAGTGTCTTGGTTCAGCAAGAAACAAAGTTCAGTTGCATTATCTACAGCTGAATAAAAATATGTGGCTACTGCATCTTGATGCACACAACTTATTTGGATGATGTAAACATTGCAAGACATTCAAATGACATGTACTCCACCCATATTCATTATATGAGAATACAAGTGCAACTAGTGTTTCAAAGAATCATGTCATGCATTCCAAGACCAAGCACATACCTATCAAATATCATTTTAAACAGGAAAAAATGCTTGAACGAAAAGTCAAATTGGAGTATGTTGTTGTTGGGTTGTGTTATATTCTTTCGACGACTAACCTACGTAGTGAACTGGGGGGTTAGAGGGGGGGC
>APFE030767295.1:100583-146348 GCA_000404065.3 Pinus taeda | reverse complement strand
ATGACTGATAAATGTTGATCTGTTTGGGGCACGTCCTCTTTCCTGCTCGGCCATACTGCTATTTGAAGGCAACTACCTACGCTGTACTGTTGCATGCTTGCTTTCATCATCTTCGCGCCACTAAGAAATACCGCCCATCTTGCTGTTTTTTGAATACCAAGGGCCCACACAGATATATTTTTTCTATCGAGCCTGCCTTTCGGGTCGCATTGCATATCTTAACCGGCCAATCCTCTGTTTCATTGTATTCGAAAATACATGTAAAAATGTTCCAAAATCATAAAAATGGCTTTTGCGGACCTCAAATATTATGCCATTCTGCTTTGAAAACCCATCGGGTCCAGGCCTCATCGCATCGGCATCCATACATGCAATTTTCTATGCACCACTGATTTCCCCGATTGCGATATGCCGACTGCGAAATGGGCCCATACCACCGATTCCTCATATTTGGAAACATATATAAAAACTGAAGAAAACACAAAGCAGTGCCTTTGCCGGAACTGAAAATATATAAACTTTACCTCCCGGACCCTATCGGGTCCAGGCTTCATCGCTATCGGCACTTATTAAGCTTTCCTTTGTGTTCCCCTTATACACGAAATTCATTGAAAAAGACCTTTGCGCAGACTTGAAATTTTAAGAAGAATCACTCATAATGATATCGGGTCCGACCCATCGGGTCGCATACATGCCTTGTATAAAAGCTCCGCCCCTTTTAAAAGCACCGATAGCGATATCACCGTGGACCCGAAAATTTATGAGAAATAATTTATAGCGCCATTGGGTTCGGCTTATCGCATCGCAAACATAACCATGCAAAAGGCCCTTCCCCCTTTGTAAGCGCCGATGCGATATGCCGATGTGATATCGGTGATGTGGTGTCGGCAATCGCATATCGCCAAATATAAAGGCCCAAACCTCTTTTGTAAGTCCTCTATTGCGACCCATCGATGCGATATCGGCGATCGCTCATCGGTGAGGTCTCCTGAGTCGCTGCCACTGCCCGCCTGCTCTGACTGCGGTATGCCGACGCAATCTGGATTGTTGATCGGCCAGATCCAATGGCTGATATGATTTCAGACCCTTAAGCCTGCGATTTGAGATTTTTCATGACTTTAGAGTATTTGTGCCTCCCGATAGTGTATTTCCGCTCTTCCAAGGGCTTTCCTCTTGCAACTTCTTCAACCGGTAGGAAGATTTTAGCCAAAATTTGAAGAATTCAATATCAGAAATGGTTCGCTTGGCATGAACTTAGGTGTGTTTGCAGCCTTTGAGAGTGCTTGAATCCATTTTCTTATCCTTTTACATAACAGAGCTAACAGGTTGTGTCTCTTCATTTTGCTAGATAATAGAAAGGAAGGACTGGCTTTTCAGGGTGGACGTAGCCCAAACTGGGTGAACCACGTATATCTGTGTCTCTCTTGTTTTATGTGTTTTCTATGTTTATATTTCAGCAATATTTTATGTGTTCCATTGCTCCATAACATATAATTTTCTAACAAACCACTACACCGATTCTCCCAGGCCCAAATTAGTCCCTTCCTTTTCACATTCATGCTGACACCTCACACAAATCCATAGGAGCATCCCTAGGTCAAATAGATGAAAAATTGCCTTATGCCATTTACTTTATCAATAAAAATTTGTCAAAGGCTGAACTGAACTACACAGTGACCGAAAAGGAGCTCCTAGTTGTTGTGCATTCATTGAACAAATTTAGGCAATATATTATAGACTATCAAACATTTGTCCATACTAACCATCCTGCAATCAAATATTTAATAAATAAACCCGATGTGAATGCTCGTATTATAAGATGGTTACTTTTATTATAGGAGTTTGATCTAACTATTGTTGATAAGAATGTCAAGGAAAATGTTGTTGCTGACTTTTTGTCCAGATTAACTCTACCTATAGGTGAGGAGGGAATGGTTGATTTCTAGATACTGAATGAGCACGTGTTCACCATTTCAGTTCTCTCTCTATGGTTTTCTAACATAGAAAACTATTTGGTATCTGCACAGTTCCCACTGAACTTGTCGTCCAAAGAGAAAAGCAAGATTATAAGGAAGAGTGCCCCCTTCACTGGGATTGGGGGGAAATCTCTTCAAACTTGGCCCAGATCAAATCTTGAGCAGGTGTGTTAGGGAGGAGGAAGTCATTGACATCCTTCTGAACTATCATCATGGGCCTTATGGAGGTCACTTTGTGGCAAATAGGACAACACTCAAAGTGTTACAAGTAGACTATTATTTTCCCACTCTTCATTAGGATGTGAAAATATATACTAGTTAGTGTGATCAATGCCAAAGGATGGGAAAGCTTACTCCAAGGGATGAAATTCCTTTGCAGCCTCAAGTGACTTTGCAGCCATTTGAAAAGTTGGGCATGGACTTCATTGGACCTATTGACCCTCCTTCCAAGCAAAAACAATACATCATTGTGTGCACTGACTATTTGACTAACTAGTCTGAAACCAAGGAAATTAAGGCAACAACAGAGGAGAAGGTGGTTGAGTTCTTGAGGGAGAATGTATTTTACAAATTTGGGTACCCTAGAGAATTGGTCACTGATCAAGGAAGCCAGTTTACCTCCAACATTACTAAAGACTTGCTCAGCCAGCACAAGATCAAGCATAGCACCTCCACTCCCTATCACCCACAAGCTAATGGGAAGGTGGAGGTGACCAACCGAGCATTGTAGAGCATCTTGACCAAAGTGGTGAGCAGCAGTAGGAAAGATTGGGTAGATAGACTAGTTGAGGCCACCTAGGCCTATAATCTCCACATGCTACACACAAACTAGCTCAGATCTGAACAAGTCACAGGTTCAAATCTCCTCTGCTGTTTACCTGCCTCCACTGCGCAATCCCTGTTGAGAATAGATCAGATCCCAATTCGAATTCCCTTGGCTTGTAATGCACAATCCTCATTGGTAATCTCAATCAGTGATTGTGCAAATCTCATGCACAACTATACTCACAATTGATAGTAGTCTCACCCTTTCACCCACCTCTAACACTTGTCTCCACTAAACTATCCATGCACTGAGTTAACTGATGTATTCTTTAGTTGATTTATGAGTTAATAATTAGTGAATTAATTAATAATTAGTGAATTAATTAATAATTAATTCACACCACTCATCACTAGTGTATTTGTCAGTTAGACTAAATACAACTAGTTCAACTAAGTCAAACTGAACACAAATCCATTAACTCAATCAACTCCACCAAACTCAATCACTTGAGTTCTAACTGAAGTCCATCATGCAATAGCTCAACTAACCCATAGGAAAAGTGTATTTCTTTTTGGCAGTTGCATGTGCCACATCCATAGCTCGAACTGAAGTGCTGCAAGAGGATAAGATAATGTTTATAGTCCAAATATTATTAAGAGCTAATAATATTCGACTATTCTATTTTTTACTGGCAGTCTAAAAATAGAGGTCCAAATATTTTAACCAACATGACCAATCATCCATAAATAGCATCCTGCAACTCATAGACCATGATCCATATGTCTAAAAGTAGACATAGTCTAAAAATAGACTTTGCACCAAAAATAGCATGCGGGCCCACTTAGTGAAGGCGACTTCTTTTCAATAAGCTCCATCATCTTGTTGCATTTTCAACATAAAAAAAGAACCTTACCGGAAATTACCGTTCATTCAAACCCTATATTTACCTTATTTATCCTAGCTAACAAATGATCTTATTTATTATTATCCTTTTTTGGTCGGCAATTCCCACCAAGTTACCGAATGATATAACAAATTTTGAAGGAAAATCAGGAGAGGACCCATCCAATCACATGATGACATATCATCTTTGGTGTGCATTGGATTCCTTAATCGATGATTTTATCAGACTTCAACTTTAACGTGAACTTTAATCGGTTCGGTAGCCAAATGATACATTGAGTAACCTTGCACTTCATTCTGTAACTTTAACTCTCTAGCAAAAAGAATTTTTTACCCATTTCTAGCTACAAATTCGATATGATACTAGTACTGAACTATTGATTTCCTTAAAACAATCAAAATCCACTCACATTTCTGATCATTTACATGAATGGAGATGTAGGCATCGGTTAGTCAAAGTTTTTATTACATATTAGATTTTAGCTTAATCGTTTACAAAGTCATTTCTTCCCATTGTTACCGAGGATGCTGCCAAGGGATGTTTCATGATGGAAGAGTAGGTAATTTCTCATGCCTAGTACTTAGACTTAGTATATACCCAATCTATCACCTTGTACGAGAAAAAATTGAATTTACCCCGCCCAACAATTTTGATTGATCAAACAGATTCAAGTCCTACAAGATCTAATGTCATTGATGGTATAATATGTTTTTTAGCCAACAGTCTAAGGATAAAGAGAAAAAATTCTAAAAGTACTAAGACTTTGGCCATAGAAGATTCAACCTCTGAAATCCTTTCTCCGGAAGTTATTTATGAAATTAGTGTCATAGAATCATCTACTTGCAATAGTCAATTGTCTAAATGTAAAAAGAATGGGAAAGGTAAAAGAAACAAAATTCTTCTCCAAAATTAAAACCCACTATAAATGAACCTACTGATGAGAGAAGAAAACCTCGTTATCCTTGCCTTATATGTACTGAGGATCATTGCATGAACAAATGCCCACATCGGGCAGAGGTTACCAAATTCATTAAAGGTCCTCTAACTCTCAATGTTTTTAATGATATTTTTCCTTCTCAAGATAGAAAAATGGTTTCACATAACACATCTTATTATTCCACATCACAAGGTATCATGATGACGTCTTCATAGAAAGTGATGGTAGCAACAATATCAAATATTATAGATCTAAATGTCTTGTAGTCAATGGGAATGAGAATAATTCATCTAGTCAACCTTCCAATTCAATTCCTCCTCCTCCTTTTGAACCATTACAGATTGAGAAACCAAATCCTGACATGATGATTTGACCACCTCCAAAAGGTGTTCTTCAAAAATCAACTTTCAACCCACGTGCTAGAGTTGCTCAGAATTATAACATTGTTGAAGACCTAGCTATGTCGCCTTCAACAATGTTAGCTCTTGAGGTGTTGCAAACATGTCCAACACAAAGAAAGTTACTATTCTCATCTATTGGAGCTATTGATCCATAGGATTCTAACATTATTATCTTTGATCTTGAAAGTCATATACTTAGATTCCCACATCAATTGGCATTCCAGATTCCAACTTTTTCCAAAACCATATGAGTTTTCACATAGTTGTTGACAAAGGAGCTTCTACGTGTATCATTTTTATTGCTTGTTAGAAAGCTTTAGGTTTTCCAACTATCAATCAATCACCTACCACTTTGAAAGCCTTTTATGGAAGAGGTTTTCGCCCTTATGGAATCCTAAATGATCTACCCACAAAATTAGAGGGTAAAATGGTCATGATCGAAGTTGAAGTTGTTGATGCTCAACTTGATTATAACATTTTTCTTGGTCGAAGTTGGACCCATGCTATGTTTGCAGTGATCCCATCACTTTTCCATATGATACAATTTCCTCACAAAGGGAAAATTGTCAAAGAAGACCAGTTGTCTTACTACACTTATGACCCTAATTCTATGGGTAGCATACCTTTTGTTGGAAAAATGACTACTCCTTATGAAGATATTGTTGTTGGTTTTCTCAAAGACTCATCACTAATGGGAACCTTTGCACCCCCTCCACCAAAATTTCCTCCTAATTGTTTTGAGGTTAACATGATTACTTCAAGAACTATGGAATATTTTGATCCATGGATAGTTCCTTCAAAGTTTGAATTGACCTCTTATGGAAACGAGATTCCTTTGAGCCTACTTGAATTGGACTACTAGGTAGTTCAATCATTTCCCAACCCACCATCTTCTGAGATTGATTGAGTGAATACAATTAATGATGATTATTTTCCTTTACCTTGGTTAGAACCAATTTCACTTCTTGATCCTTTGAAAATATGTTTCCAACAAATGAAATTATTATGGAGGTCATGAATTTGAATGAAATTCCATGGGGTGATTATCATCATCATTCATATTTTCTCCCTAACCCTCATAAAATCGAGAATAATTTTTAAACTATGTTTTCACCTTGTAGGTTTTAACCCTGTATAGAAATTACCTGCATACGAATTCTAAAAACAGAAAATAAACAATGGCAAGATCATAACACATAAAGCAAATATACACAGAGATTTTCCCCTGGATCCCAAAACTAGGACTACCAGATTGATTTTTAATTATGTTCCTTTCAATGTTACAATACATATATATACATGTCAAAGCATCCATAAATCCCAATCCATTAACCTTGGATTAGAAAATAACCATAGTTCCCATGATTGGATCTACAAAATACCATGGACCGAAAACCATCGCGCCCAAAACCATGCGTGAAAACCATGCAGAAAACCATAGGTAGGTCCACCCACCTAATATAGGGTCCAAAAAAAAAAATTTGGGGTGTTGCCCCTGACCCCATAGAGGGGGGCTACCGCCCCCCTCAAACTCCTCAACAGGGGGGGCTACTGCCCCCTCACACCCCCCCACCCCGCTTTTCATTGGCACAACGAAGGGGGAGCTCCTCCCTGGTTAAACTATTGGGGCTAGTCGTGGAAAGAATATAACACAACCCAACACACTTGAGAACGTAGATAATCCAGAATGAGCCATGTCAATTTTTCAAGCTGAATCTGAAAAGAATTTGGGAGACATATCTACACGATTGTCATTGATATCTCAGTAAAAACATGAATTATTGAGAATATTCACATAGGTGCTTTGTTTTCTCTTGAAGAGATTCAAATGTACAAAGCCCTATTTCAATAATTCCACGACATGTTTTCCTATTCCTGTGAGGAAATGCCATGAATTGACCCAAGCATGATGTGCACAAGATTAAGACTTTCCCATATGGAAAACCTATTAAACAACGATTACATCTAGTGCATCCATGAAAGGTTATTGCTATTAAAGTTGAGGTCAAGAAATTTCTCAAAGTAGGTTTTATCTACCCAGATCCCTTGACTCATTGGGTGTCCAATACTGTACTTGTTAAGAAGAAGCAGGGAACCATCAGATTATGCGTTGACTATAGGGATATCAATAAGGCTTGTCCAAAGGACAACTATCCTACCCCTTATATCAATCAAATCATTGACGATTGTGTTGGAAACAAAATATTTTCATTTATGGATGAATTTTTTGGCTACAAACAAATCAACATACTCCCATCTAATCAACATAAAACCACGTTCATCTCTCCATGGGGGACTTTTACTTATCAAAATCTCCCATTTGGATTTAAGAACATCGGTGAAAATTTCCAATAGACTATGTCTTACGTATTTCACAATATCAAGCATATTGTGAAACCTTATTTGGATGACTTACCAGCTCATTCTCTGAAATGGGAAGATCATGTAATGCATTTGAGAGCTATCTTTATCGGGTGTTTTCACTACAATATACACTTTAATCCTCACAAATGTGTTTTTTTTTTTGCAATTTGGTCAATTGCTAGGATTTATCATTTCAAAGGAAGGTATTCATGTTGATCATCTCAAGGTTGAGACTATTCTGAATTTGCCTCCTCCTTCCAACCTCTGCCAACTCCAAAGTTTGAAAAGGAAAGAAAGTTGTTGCGTCAATTCATCCAGAACTATGCCGAGTTAACTAAAGTTTTTACTTGATTTTTGAAAAAGGGCATCTCATTTACTTGGGATGAAGTGGATTAAAAATCCTTTGATCCACTTAAAAATGTGTTGACCCATACACCATTGTTGCATCCTCTCGATTGCCATTGAGACTTCTTTCAGATTTAGCTGGATCTGATGTCACCGTTAGCATGGTTTTAGTTCAGGAAGATGAGTCAAACGATGAGCATGTGATATATTAATTGAGAAGAAACCTTAACAAAATTGATGCAAAATATGCACATTTGACAACTGTTCAAGTTGTCCAACGATTTCATCAATACATTTTATTGCAAAAAACTACCATGGTTTCCGATTGCAACCCTATGTTTTACATTCTTACAAGGTAGTTTCTAGGGGGAAAGTATTCCAAATGGATAGTTATCCTACAGGAATTCGATTTGGAATTCTTAAAATCTAAATCTAAGAAATCGCTAGTGTTTTTTGAATTATTGTGTGACTTTCCCTATACTGAGATGGAAACCGTGGCAGAGGATTATATTCCAGAATAATATCTCTTTCTTATCAGTAATTTAGACCCCTAGTATGGAGATATCATCATTTATCTTTAAACCTAGACATTGATTCGAACTGATCATCATCGTATTCAGTACCAATCCCAACAATGTAGTATTATTGGCAATACACTTTATCATCGTGGTGTTGATTGCACCTTTAGATGATGATTGAGTCATGAGGAAGTCGAAAAGGCATTAAATTGCTGCTAGTATGGTGCTTGTGGTAGTCATATGTTAGGTTTTGCCACTGCCCAAAAGATTTTTCACGTGGGGTATTTCTAGCCTTCTATGTTCAAAGACTATATAATTGTGGTCTAGAAATGCCACAATTTATAGATCTACAATCAAAAAATGTATGCAATCCCAGCTCCTCTTCCCCCAATTATTTTTTTTCGGTCCTTTTGCTAAATGGGGCATTGATTTCCTTACATTTAACCCTCACTCGACTAGGGGGAATGGGTACATTATCCTTGTTGTAGATTATTTTATGAAATGGGCTGAGGTGATGCCTGCATATAAGGATGATGGCGAAAAAAAACCATTTTAATATTCAATCATGTGATTTCTAAGATCAGAGTTCCACAAGCCATCATCATGGACCATGGTAGCCATTTTCAAAACTTTATGATGACCGATCTTACTGCAAAGCTAGTCCTGCATCCTAACAGTTCTACTCCATATTACTTGTAGGAAAATGGCCAAGTAGAAGCATTAACAATGTTTTGACCACCATGATTAAAGGGATTATCAATATTCATAAATGAGATTGGCATCTAATTCTTTTCCCAGCCTTGTGGGCATATCGCACCACAACAAAAACTTCCACTGGTTTTACTCCCTTTGAGCTAGTTTACAGTTTGGAAGCAGTTTTACCTATTGAATGTAAAATACCATATTTGAAACTAGAAATTGAATTATTAGCAGACACTTCTGCAGAGGAGGAATGTTTTCAATACTTATCACGACTAGATGAGAATCATCATGATGATGCATTAGCCAGTGAGACCCAAAAGAAATGAGTTAAGGATCATTATGATCAAAATGTAAAACCTTGTTCATATTCAGAAGGGGATATATTTTTGGTATATAATCAAGAGCATGATAAGTTAGGCGTTGGTAAATTCGAGCTCATGTGGCATGGCCCTTATATTGTAAAATTTGCATTGGTAAAAGGACTGACATATGAGCTATTTTATTACGAAGACATTTCTTTAGGAAAGCCTAGAAATGGTATTTACCTGAAGAAATATTATTCTTAAGATTGCTCTGTGAAGAATTTGTATATAGTTGTATCATATTTTATGTGTGGCAATTTTTAGCAGCTTTTTATGATTTGCTACTACTTCTCCTACTTATCTTGTGTTACACTTGATTTGCGGATGTCGACGCTCCCTCAACTTACATTGGCTTTGTTGGTGGCACTAGTCATAGTACTCAGAATTTTTCTTCCACAATCTGGTTCATTTATTCACCCATTGATGAGTTAGTCTCTATTCATGGGATATCCATTGGTCGAACAATGAATAACATTGTAGAGTAAAGCAATGATTGAGTTATTATCTACCATTTCATTTGGAATTCATTGATTGATCATTAGGTTATATTCTCAACTCATAGTATTACATTTGAACAATGTCTATTCAATTAGAAGTGCTTCAATGTTAAGAATTTTTTTGCAGGTTTGTCTCTTTGAGAGAGAGTTTTATTATATTGAATATCAACACATTCCGAGAATTTTAAACACATTAGCTAATGCAATGGCTAATTATGTGTTAAATTATCATTTGTAAAAACTCTGTAAAAAACAAAATCAATATTCATCCATATATTGTACAAGATAGACTGAAATAGAAGTAGTAGTTTTCATTAGTCAAATGTTTGTAAAAAGTGTGGTTTTTACAAAAATTTCATCCAAAGACATGAGGCCATGTGGCCTTTATTATCTAGACATGTCGATACATCATCAAAATGAAAATGTCTAACCCTAAGACTAGTGGCTACACATGATGATCATGGTAGCAGACAATAGCACGAGCTACTTGTTGTAGTAAGTGACTAATAGGTCCAGTAGCCCCCATAGTGTGCGTTTGATAGTGGACAGGCAAGTCATCAATCCTGACATCCGCGATGTCTAGGATTAACCTCTCAAGGTGCTCCAACTCATTCAATGCCTTTGTTACATCTGGGTTCTGCACTATGGGATTTACTCGATGCTAACTACATATTTCATATCTGTGTAACCCTGTCATTCTCATCAGGCCCACATCTACATGATCATTTCGTACAATTAGTTTTGGATGCCAAAAAACAACAAAAAAATCAAAAACAACCAAAGTGTGAAGTTTTTACCTAGATATCCCCAATGCACTCCAGCTAGTAGTGGCATATACAAATCATCTATGTAATCCATTCCTACATATGGAAAATCTTCAATCATGGTGATTTGATTTTCTAGCCATCCAAATAAATCATGAGTATACCGCACCGTTGGGCCTTCACCACCTCCATGGTGTGCCATTAGTGTGACCCACTTCAATATGCGGGGATCTTGAGGTCCTCTCTCTCTATGACTACCTATGTAGCGAGGAGAGGGATCCTCTCTAGAGAAAACAAGATGAAAAATGCACCATACCCAAAATTATTGAGTTTTTTGGTTTTGAGTCTAGTTAGTTTCCCTTTTAGGTTGGAAACTACCCCTTTGCACCAGTTGAATATTGTTGGTTGCATGCACTCTACGATGATTTGCATATGAGCCATTATAAGCAAGTAAATAGATTCACGCCCACATAACCATGCAACAATGAACCTAATAGCTCTCAAAGGAAGCCTGTCTATAGTTTTGATATCAATTCTCCTATCCTAGAGAGAAACTCCTCGGAAGAAATTTTGTACTAGATAGGTGACATTTATTTCACCACCTCATCTATGTTCATAAAGAGAAACGTCCACCCCATGGTGTGGGAGCCCATATAAGAATTAAATGTCATTGGCATTGATAGTGAGTCTATCATCTCCAATCACGAAGCATTCTTCCTATATATTCCACTTTATCACTATCCACTTTAGTAAGTCTAACTGAGACTTCATGCTTGGAATAGTAAAAAAATTATACAAGTCACAATTTTTTAGTTCCTATATTTCCTCTAGATGGTTCATAGTAGATGTATCTTTCTCTTCATGTTGACACTCTCTCCACTCCATTTTTGCAGTTCTAACCCTTGCAAACAAACATGGAGGATCGTTAGAAAGAATTGTGGTAAATTTTGCAAGGAATTTGGGCATTTTTAATTAAACTTTTAATGCCTTCAACATTGTGCATGGCTATATGAGGAAAACAATGCATATGTGCACAGTTCTAGGCCTAGAAGTCATGTACATCCTATTTTTTAGTGTAAAAAACTCAGTTGGAATGCGTAGACCTGATAATGTTGAACTACGCACACCGAGGGTGATTTTTTCATTTGAAAACCCTCCCCAAAAATACAAAATACACAGTCAAATGAAAAATAAAAAGAATGAAAAAGAAGATAGTGGAGATATTATTCACCTAGAGAAGATGGCTCAGGATTTGGTCCAATGGTTTGCCCAAAATCCGCCTCTGAATTTCTTGGTAAAAAATGCACTCTATCACTCTCAAATGGTAAAAAAAACACAAATCGTAAATTTGTTTTATTTTTTTGGGTTTTTATAAGTTTTTAGGCCTATTAAAATATTATTTTTTGCCTATTAACCTTTGAAATTCAAATTTATAAAGTTTTTGACTATATATTTGAGCAGTGATGATAATTTTTAACTTCAAGTGTGCAAATCACAAGATATTTACAAGAATGAATCATTTTGGCATTGAGTATATTTTTATCACTTTTCAAACTCATTAAAAACTTACGAAAAAGTGAAACAAGAAGTTCTCTTTATGCCCTTCTCAAACTCCCTAAACATGAGAAGATCACCAAGTATTGGACTAATCGAACTCGTAAAATTAAATGAACAACCATCTATAAAATATAAGTTTACCCCTTTTACAGAATTAACTACTCTATTTACGAAAAAGGTATACATTGACGAATCATAGTCAATAGAGTTATCTCCTGCATTATTTTACCCTTTTTTTGGCCTTGAGGAACTAAACTTATGAAAGAGGACACTGTGGATTTTACTTATGTTTTCCTCCTCACTCCCTAAAAATGAAAAGCACCAATTTTTATTTTCTACACGCTCATTCAAATTTTACGTTGAAAGAATTGAATGAGTTTTCTTTTTTGTCTTTTCAAAATCTTTAAACATGAAAACAACATTGAGCTACCCCTTCACTAGACCTGTAAAACTTAAACAATGCAAGACTCGTTAAGCATGATGAGACCGAACCCCTCCTTCCTAGGGTTCATTAAGTATACTCCAAAGGACTCATCCGAAGGATGAGCTTACAAGCAAGCATATGTTATCCTCTTCAATCTTGTAAAAAATAAAGAGATAGTTGCAAGTAATGGTGGGGAGAAAGTGGTAAAGAACCTTTCTTTTTTAAAAAGGTAGTATGTCTCTCTTGAACATTACACTCCATCACTTTTTGTGTCTAGGTTGTGAAATTCATTTGCCTCTTAGTTGACCATACCTCATTGAAAGTCTTCAAATCATTTGGGTATTATTTTTTAGTCAAGTGATACCAAGTCAACATGTTGTGTCACTGATATGTTCAAGAGAAGTACAACCTCAGTCAAATTACTTTTCCATTCATAGCCTTTAATCACATCGACCATCCCTTAGTCAGTCCTTGATTACTCCAAACTGTTGTTCTTCAAAACTCGACATGAATTTCATGTCGTGGGCCCTCCTACGACAGGTTGCTTCCTATCGACTTCAACTCATTATCTACGAATTTGATCTAGAAAAATTTAGTACCTTGGAGCCCGCATGCCTTAGTGGTAGGTTTCACTCTCAAATGGGTTTGTTCTTGTGACCTTTCTAAGTAGATACTTGACCTAAATGGTGTGAGTATGAAATATATAGACAAATATCTGTTAAAATGCTTGAATGTTTGCATGAATAACTAATTTGACCATTGACCTTAGTTTATAAATTGCAAGTTCAAGAAGGACAACTCTATCCTTCTTCTTTTATGTAAACTTTCAAGTATATTTTTGCAGGCAAAAATCCAAGATGGGTCAAAGCAATGTAAAATCTCAAAATGGGTAACTTGTTAGAGTCGTGCAGATATTCACATATGTTGTGGCTTTGGAGGTTGCGAGAAAAGGATATATATATATATATATATATATATATATTTATATGTATGTATGTATTATATATATATATATATATATATATATTATTATATATGTATATGTATATTATATATGTTATATAGTATATGTATATGTATAGTCATGGGGAAAAGGCTTTAAGGAATCAAAGGGTCTATCCTTCAAGTCTCAAAAGGCCTAAGAATTACAAAGCACCGTAACTGAGTGTTGAGGATAGGGAAATTGCCAAACTATATACACATCTATGCCACAGGAGATGGAAGTCTAGGACCTTGAGGAGCAAGGGGGTTCAAGCCTTATATGCCATGTGATTAGGTGCCACAACCAAGGGTTGAAGAGGAGGAAATCAGGGTCGTTTGATGCCTTGAGGAGCTACCATTGTTGGATGAACCCCAAAATAAATACCCCAGAGATTTTGAAGAGAGACCTGGATGAGCCCATCAAGATTTAATCGTTGGGATGACGTGGCATAGGGGGTCATTTTCATGGCCTTTAATGTAACCTGGTGCAGGACCTCGTATATATTTTATAATGAGATTATGCATTTTTCTAAGGAGTTGAGTGTTTGGTGGGACCCATGGCCAACATTGTAGGCATCATGAGAAGGAGCGATGTGGCTACACTCAATAGGCTAAGAGGAGGTTGAGGTTAGTGTGGCATGGTGACCTAGAGTAGGACATGTCACCCTTACGAATAGAAACCATGATGTCTTCCTGAAACCCCTACCCTAGTGATTTATTGTGGTGTTGGGTATAATATTGTTGGGATTTTAATCCCATGGTGATGTGGCAGTGATAGAGGCCAAATGAGTAGTTATGAGGAAAGGCAATGTGACACGTGAATGGAGGGGTCCATGAAGGGGATCATACCTCACATAGTTGGTTTGAAAACTATCACCATTGGATTGACATGACATTATGACAGAGTGGGATCCCACTTAACCCCTAAAGTTATTTCTTGGCAGTTATAATGGGGGGCTTCAAAGGAAATATTCGGTATTTTAATTCTGACATGAGGTGGCATAAAGGGGCCCATGTGCAAATTATATATATATATATATATATATATATATATATTATGTTTATATATATTAAGCGTTAGGGAAAGGGGATCATGTGAGTATTGAATAACATTAATGAGTCAATAGTAGATACTATTATGACTTTGACGGCCATGTAGGCATCATGTGGGGACCACATGGGAGCAGATCACTAGTCTTGATGACATGGCATTTGGTTATTGGTTGAATATTTGAAGGCTCCTATATTTTGACTTGGAGGTCAGATCGAGATAAAATTTATAATGTTGGAAAGGTATCGATGAGACGATTGCAATGATGTTTTCAATTTTAATTTTTGAAATTTTTGAAAAAGATCAAAAAATTTAGACCCCATTCCCATAAATGCAACTTGGATATCATATCAACATAGTAATTGGCCTCTTTCTACCTTAGTAGGATGGTGGGTGGTAAGGGGGTGTGTTACAAAGTGGTATCAAATCTTCCAAGTTTAAGGCTTGGACTAGATAGGCTCCATCATAGATGAAGTGAGGATCAAAGGTTGAAATTATACCTTTGGGAATAAAATAGCTACCATGTTACATAATTAATAGAGTAGTAGATCTGATGCTTGGATATTGCATGTTGAAAGAGAAATATCTATAGCTCCACGTGTAATAGCTAAATGTAAATATGGTTGTGTGCTACTTATGGCATTGATTATGGAATCACATGTTCACTACAATAATTCTTCTAATATGATGCCTTGTGGGATGCATTGAAAATTCATGTATTTACTATATTATTTCTTGAATGTGTAGAGAACCTATTACTGTGACCTTGGTTAATTATCACATCCTTTAAATTTTTGCAAAAGTACCTGCATAGTTTTGTGCATGATTAATTGTAGTCTACCAACACCATTGGTTGAGTGGTGTAGTCTTACGCAGTCTTACGCACTTGGAACAAGTGTGTATGATACTGTTTATGTGATATGAGGGGTTTGGGAAAGTCACGTGTTGATTGTACTACATAGTGTGCCTTACTTATAATTGGATGTGTATGTGTGTGTGTGTGTGTGTGTGTGTGTGTGTATACCAATTGTAATGGGAAAATCCCATCGTATGAATGTCATGTGGAAAGAGCCTTAGTAAGGGATTGACCATTTCTGCATGTTAATTATAGTTGGTAATGGTTTCCTTTATGGTTAATACCTTCCTAGTTCAAAGAATGGTGTGTAGCATATGGGAATGGCTAGTTGAAGCCTACAATGGATATTATCTCAACATGATATAGGGAATCCATGCTCAATACTTTCTTATGTTAGACCATGGACATAAAGGACTTATGGCTCTATTTAAGAGTGTTGGAATTTGACAATTGCATATTTGTGTAGGAGGGTGTTGATTGTAGAACCGTAGTTGTTGTTTATTTTATATATATATTTATATATATATATATATATAATATATATGGCTTGCTTGTGAAAGTGGGTGCTAGTTGAAACACTATGGATGATAACTATGAGCTAATTTAAAACTATGGCATGGCAGTTAGTCTTAGTAAAAAGGTTGATTCTTAAATTGATGATCACTAGTCTTGGTAAAAGGATTGATTTTTAATTCGATGATGCTAGTCTTCGTAGAAGGTTGATTTGAAAAACCTATAGGCATGTTGACTTGATTTTCTTGATTCTTGGAATCGGTGACTGACATGAATATGAGATTTGTGAACAGGGTCCTTAGTGAAAGAGGGTTGTTAAAACACCCAAAGTGCTTTCCATGGGTTGATAAACCATTATAGGATGTATGACATAGATGATAAACAACCCATTATTGTTTAATTATGTTTTGATTGACTAGTTGATAAACCACCCAAGGTGCTTGTTGTTAGGTCGATAAACCATTGTTAAAGGGCTTTCCGCAGTTGATTAACCACCTGTAACAAAAATATTGTGTGCATTTTCCACGGTGTTATTCTTGAGGAGGCTAATAAACCAACCAAGGTTCTTGTTGTCAACATTATAAACCACTCGTATAGTTCTTTCAATAGTTGATAAACCACCTGTCGTGAAATGATTGTGTGGAGTTTCCACAAGGTGCTTCCCAAGGAGGTTGATAAACCACCCAAAGTTCTTGTCTTCAGGTTGATAAACCACTGTCAAGAGTGATTTCCATAGTTTATAATCCACCTATAATAAAAAGGGATTGTGTGAAACCCAATAGTGCTATGCAACAAAGTAGGCCTACACATAAGTAAAGATCATGAGAAAAAATGAGAAAGGGTGGGCTTGGGCGATGGGTTGGGGAAGACCATCACTAGTGTATGTTAGAGAATCACTCCTAAATATGACAACAAGCAGGAATGAAATTATGTACATGATGAATTTTTTTTGTGCAAACAACAATAACAATACAAGGATTTCTCTAAAACTCTAGTTTTATTTCACATGTGTTAATGTATGATATGTCCATGGCTAAGCAGAGAATAATATGACAACCATGTGGGCTATTTTTGTCCATGGGATAATGGAAAAGGTTGTGGTCGTCATGAAAATGACACAAAGGAAGTTCTCTTGACATTGACCTTATTAACATATGTTATATGTCCATGATCATGCCAATATTTATATACCTATATGAATTCCGTTATGACTTATGAGTTTTATCATGAGTCATTCTTGTGGAAGAATTTTGGCTTGTCTTTATTTAATGTTAGTAAGGATGACATGAGAAGTTGTCTAGTGTGATTCCTCATTACATGAGGAATCATTTGGGAAAGAATTAGCCATGGCTGCTATATGATGTAATATCATGTGATTATAACTCTTATAATGTGCCTATGTTTACATCAACAATAGGAAATGTAGAAGGCTATGACCACATGTATATTAGCCATAAATTAGATCCTTGGTTAAAGGATGTGACACATATGTTATGATTTTCAATACATATAGTTAGACCACCTAGAATGGGGTTACCTCAAGCTGGAAGCTACCATGAGGTATGATTTTAGTTTCTCACAATTACTTTATGATGAATATCATGGAGAATTATGTTCCATGATGTAGGAAAGCATGTAAATCGCTTAATTGGGTGATTAAACTTGGATGCAAGGTGAATAAGAGAATCTTGAAGATGTCTAAGTGCATATTAGCACATTGATTGAATATTTTAGGACTGGGCCATTGTGGGATAGTAGCACCCAATGGTGTCTATAGATTACCATGAAGCACACCATGGTTGATATGAAAATATTGAGGCAAGGACTTCCCTTGATTATGAGATCCTTCCGATGCGAGGAAGTCATGCTAAGGAATGGATAACCCAAGGGACTAAGAAGCAAAGAAGGGGATGTATGAACTTGGAAGGTGGGTGACTACACAAAAGGGGGATCAAATCACTTGAGGGACTGGGAAGCAGAGAACGGGATGCTAGAAAATCATTTTTATTTCGAAAAGGATCATGAGCATAGCTAATTGGAATCATAAGCACATTAGGGGGTGTTCTAGGAAGAAATGGGACAAGAACTATTCACCAAAGGAATATGGAGCACAAAAGAAAGAAATACTGGAAGATGGAGTCAAGTAGCACTCCAGGAAAAGGCAAGCTAGCAAGCTGAAATTAGGTGCAAAGGAAGCACTTTCGACCTGATGAAGCCACCTAGGAGATCGTTGAGCAAATAAGCTTGAAATACCCATATTTTGTTTGTTGAATAAGTGGACCTAAGAGCCATGTGTGAAGCTTAGTTTCTTTTGTTCTTCACTGATAAGAACACCAAGGATGGATTTACCTCTAAGGGTGTGGGGTTTGTGACACCCTTGATACATTTGCCCCTAATTTTTGGTAATGTGAAAATACTATAAATTGTATATGAGTATATTTTTATGCAATGGCTTGAAGAGTGGGACCAAAGATCCATGATTTAAGAGGGAAGAGGAAAGATAAACCCAGGTAAGGTTAGTTGACACCTTTAATGAATTTTATGGTGCAAATAGTAAAAAAAATAAGAGGAAAAGTCTAAGAGGAACATGAAGAGGAATCCTTGAGAAATTATAAAAAGGGATTTTCACATCAATGCCCGAGTTGTATTTTCCTCTTGGGGAAGCACATGAGAAGTGTTGGAAGACCTGCAAAGTGGATGGGATGAAATTCCCTGGAAAGAAAAATTGTGGCCTTTAGGAACTCCAAAAAATTCTGAGGAAAATGAGAATGAGTGCTTTCCAAGAATGGGCTAAAAAACCACTCAAGGTGCTTGCTAAAGCGTTGATAAACCACCTAATTTTATAAGTAATCTTTGTCCTATTTGAGCAGAGTATGATCTCCTACTAAAAACTATTGAAGAAATTCCCCTTAAATCATGGATTTGGCTTGGGCTGACTACTACAAGTAGTTCTGGAAACAATGAGTCTAAGGTTGAGTGAAAATAAAAGTCCCACCTTTAGTTTGGCCATTGAATTTATTATATTTGCATGTATTTAGCTAAGAGCTATGAAATTGAAGCGTAATTATCGAATTTAATTGTATGGCTCTCATAAATATTGCACGGTTGTAGCATGTTGGTGCATGTAGCTGTAATCTAAATCCTTTGAATTGTATTATCTTGCATGTGAAATTTGTGTATATGTCCAATATGCTGATTAAATGCATGTGTTCGTGTTGAGGAATGTTGATCTTTGTGTAAATGGATAGAGCTAATTCCTATGCAATTGATGAGGAATGGATAATTCATATGTGTTTGATGAATTGTTACTAAATTTTTCTTACTAGCCACAATGTTGGTAAATTGATTAGATAAACAAGAAGGGATGCCATTATTCTTATGCGAAAATGATGTGTTGGGTCTCTAAAAAATTTCTCATAAATGGGCTTATTCCAGTGACCTTTTTGAGCAAATACTTGACATAAATGGCCTGAGTATAAAAGAGATAGGCATATCTCTACAAAAATTCTTGAATGTTTGCACTAATAACAAATTTGTCCATTTCCCTTAGTTTATAAATTAAAATCTTAGGAAGAATAGAACTTTCCTTCTTCTTTTATATAAACTAGAAAGTATATTTTTGCAGGCTGAGATGGATTGAGGTAGTGTAAAAGCTCAAAAGGGATAGCTCGTCAAAGCTGCAAACATATTCCATTATGTTGTGGCTTTGGAGGCCCCAAACAAAGGCTCTAAGATATATATGTATATATATATAGTCACGTGGGCTAAGTCTTAAGGAATCAAAGGGTCCAACCCTTGAGTCTCAAAAGGACCAATAATTACAAAGCACTATAACCAAGCATTGAGGGCGTGGAAATGCCCAAACCATATATGCATCTATGCCCTTGGGGTTGGAATTCTAAGCCCCAGAGGAGTAAGGGGGCTTAAGCCTTATAAGTCATGTGATCAAGCGCCATGGCGAAGGGTGGAAGAGGAGGAGATCAGGGTCATTGGATGCCTTGAGGAGCTACCACTGTTGGATGATCTGTAAAAGAATTACTCGGGGGATTTCGAAGGGAGTCCTGTATGAGCCTGCCAGGATTTAATCATAGGGACGACATGGTGCAGTGGGGTCGTTTGCATGAAATTTCACATAACCCAATGGAGGACACCATATAAATTTTATAATGAGATTATGCATTTTCTCAAGGAGTGGAGGGTTCGGTGGAACCCATGGCCAACCTAGCAAGCGACATGGCTACACTTGATAGGCTAAGAGGAGGTTGAGGTTAGTGTGACATGTTGAATTGGAGTAGGACACATCACTCTGACAAATATAAAATTTGACATCACCCCAATGCCCCTACCCTAATGATTTACTGTGGCACTTGGTGCAATCCAACTAGGATTTTATTCCTACTGTGATGTGGCAGTGGTGGAGTCCACATGCACAACTGTGAGGAAAGGAAATGAAATGCCTTGAAGGAGGGGTCCACGAAGGGGATCAAACCTCACACAATTGGTTTGCAAATTCTCCTCGTTGGATTGACATGGTGGTATGGTAGAATGGGGTTCCACGTAACCCCAGAGGCTCTTCCACGGTGATTATAATGGGGGTCTATAAAGGCGATCAATGAGATTTTGATTCTGAGGTGAGCTAGCATAGAGGGGCCCGTGTGCCTCATATATATATATATGTGTGTGTGTGTGTGTGTGTGTGTGTGTGTGTTTGTGTGTGTGTGTGTGTGTGTGAAGCCCTAGGGAATAGGGATCCCATGAATATTGAATTTCATGAATGCGTCAGCAGCAAATATTATTATATTATGACTTGGATGGCCATGTGGGCACCATGTGGGGACAACATGGGAACCACATGGCTAGTCTTGATGACATGACATGTGACTATTGGTCTAATTTTTAACAACTCCTGTATTTCGTTCTTGAGTTTGGATGGTTATGAAATTTATACCATTGGAAAGATCCAAATGAGATGATTGCAATGGTGTTGTTCATTTTAAGTTTCGAAGAGTTTGAAGAAGATTGAAAATTTTAGATCCCATTTCCATAACTATAACTTGGAGATCAGATCAACATAGTAACTTGCATTTTCTACCTTAGTAAGACGAGGGGTGGTAAAGGGGTGTGCTACAAGACTAATGATGTAATTTTTCTATTCGGTTAATACAAGACCCAGGCAACGTAATTTATTTATTTATTTTGGATTCAGAAATTTGGAAAATGTTAAATAAAAAAAGCTAAGGGCTATTAATTTAAAACTATAATTATATTGAGGATTTGTAAAATCTTTTCTTTCTGGATAAGTAATTCAACTAATATACTAAAAAAAATATCATAGCAAATAAATTTAATGGATATAATAGATCTATTTATTAATACCATTGTAAAATCCTTTCTTACTAAATAAATAACACAACATCATACCACAAAAATCAAACTCAACCAATATATTTTGATATATTTTATTAATCTGATTTAGAATTAAATGTTGGAGCAACCTTTTTCATTATGATAAAATGATTTTGGGAAGCTCATAAATAGTCATGGCTAATGGTACAAATTTCTAGGAAAATAAGAGATGACGAAAACACTAAAATGTTCCCTTGCACCGCTATAAATTACTATATTGGAGAAAATTTGATGGTTTGTTCAACACTCTCTTTTGATGTCATAGCGTAGAAATTGTTGGCTCGAATTATTGAGATAAATGGGTGCTAGATAGGGCAACAAAATCTAGGCAAAATCTATCCACAAAAATATCCCCAACTTGCTGATAATAACTGGTATGACCTCCTCAAGTGATCCTCGGTTTGGAAATGAGTAAATCATCCGTGTTTGGCCCTTGAACTTGAGCAACACCAGTTGGACGAGATGAGTTGTGTTAGCCTCACTCTCATGTGATGAAAACAATTATAAGTCCAAAACAATTAGATTAATTAAAACCAAGAATGTTGGATTTAATCCTACCTTTCTAGATTGAGTTTGTTCCTCATGGTTAGGAGTCAGTTTAGGCTTAGTTGGTTGAGAGATTCTCTCCAACTAGTTAGGCTCCTAGATTAGTGTTTGGTTGAGATATTTTCTCAACCATAGTGTCCAAGATAGGCATACTATCTTGAGACAAAGTTCCTCATGTATTTATATGTGTATCATAAACATTACATTGAGAGTGTGAGGAACATAATACAGTGAGGCTCTCATACCTTTTCCACCATGTCTGATTTGTGTATATTTATGTTATTTATTTTACTAATGTTTTATTAGTTGATTGAATACCCTTCAAGTTGTGAGGCAAGAGGTTTTTTTCGCATTTTGTGATGATATTTGTGACTTTTTAGGTGTTATGGCACAAGGAGGGTTGAGAGAACCAAAGGCACTCGACTCGGCATAATTGCACCTAGAATTTGGTGTTTATTGGTTAAAATGTGCTCGCTCGAGATGATAGAGGTGGCACGAGAGGCACCTGACCCAACCCATGGAACACGCCTATATTGGTGCCCAAATTGGAAGGTGATACATATTCCCCAATGTATAGGCCCATTAATGTGGTCGGGTTGTATATGCCCATCATTAAATTTAAACAAATACATTATCTAGCGGTAGACATATAACATTAATGAGGCTATAGCCTATTAAATATTGATTGCCAAGTTCAAACAACCACACCGAAAATGGCCCTATAATACCCAAATTGGAATAAAGCATATGCCTAGGCTGAATGAGCATGCCCCGAAATGATTTGGCCCGAGACCATCTAAAATGGAACTAATTGGTCAAACCTCAAATTTATGATTTCTTAAAATAAAACATCGAGATTTATTTAATTTACATTCTTCATCACGTATTAGTGTTAAATCATTATCAATTAATTTTTTTCGAAGAAAATTTAAAATTTAATTAATATATATTTTAAAAATAAATTTCAATATGGATGTGAAATGGATTCTTATCAGATAATGGTAGAAAGAAAAAATTACAAGCTGATTACAACTAAGAAGACATAAAACTAAATTGCCACTTGAAGAAATATTATATCATCCTATCAACATAATTATTAAGTTGATTAATATGTTTTTTTTGCCAACTCGGCATTACTTTTTCTATTATAAGTGGCACATAGATTCCCTATGATGAAAAACAAAAAAGAGGTTAAGCGTTACATCAACTTATGCACTTTGATTAAAGATGCATAAAGTTGAGATACCCACATCACGGATTCTCATGTCATTATATCACACAAAATCAAAATGAAGGAATCGAAGTTACTAGAAATGAGAATATGGAGAATATTATATTTGTAAAGTGTATGGAATATATTTAATTGCTTATGATGGGAAGAATTGGTAGTTACGTGGGTCGCAAACTTGAGATAAGTTGATTTTATCAGTAGTATTATAACTCGTAGATGAGGATTAGGTGGGTGGGACATCGATTGACAGGTGACTATTACATCATAAGTACTTTATTAGTATACCCATTAACAAAAAGTTTTATGCTGTATAAAAAAGTGAAAATTATTTATTAATTAACATAGATTTACACTAATTATAATTTTAATAAAGTTTTAGTATAAGATATTTTTTTTTTGAAATTAAGGCCGATCTAAATACTAAATTATTGTATAAGGTTTTGTTATTTTGTTAGAAAGGGATATGTTTTTATTTTTACTTAAGTGAAATTTAATGGTTTATGTTTTTGCTTATTTATTGAAATTTGACAGTATAATTATTGGTGACAATGTTATTTTTAGTTATATAATTTGTATTTTTGAATAATTTTTTTTGCAAATTGCAACACTTTGTATTCATTACCAACAAAGAAATTACATAGTTATCATGCCCATTTCCAAATCTTCCAAGCTTATCATATACATAAATACAATCCTGAAAGCCCAAAGAGAGAGAAATAACGTCCTTCTCAAGATAACAACATACAATAATGCAATTTCTTCATAGGTCATTTAATAATTAGTTGGACTAGTGAGACAACAACGAAATGAAAATAGAACACCAAGATAGCTCTTATCCAGGTCTCTCATATCCAAGAATAGGAGACATATCCATTAAAACTACATCTGAACTTTAATTTTTCTTCGCATACAATACATAACCAAAATGCACATAGAAACATCATAGTACTTCACAAGCCAAAGTACCCTGTTGAACAAAAATTCACTACCAGGAGATTTATCATGTGTAGGAGGAAATTTGATCAGTGTTCAATCCAACAAGTAACGAATTAATGAATCAATATATGCCTTGAGCTAGCATAACAATGTTCGCTCCAACATAACCATACCACTATACACCCATGGCCAAATATTAAACCATCCTAGGATACATGTCACAAAGGAGCCCATAGTTACAAATCTAAGTACTATAGCGACACTAGTGCACCTTGTGATTATGGGCCAAAAAACAAACGTCATAAAAACAACATCGTAGAGTTTCAAGGGCCTAACATACATTATATTGAAAGCTTTTCTCACACTAGAATGATATGAGGCCCTAAGAGGACAACGATACCACCTCAAGCCCATCCATAGATACAATCAAATCATTCCATCAAGCCCATTCCAAGAAAAAAAAATAAAACCATCTACAAAAGTGTGGTATCATAAAACTATAAAAGAGACTACACAAGTTTCTCCATAATAGTGAATTTTTTCTACAAACAACATAACACAATGCATTTGCTTAAGAGCCAAAATATGATGAGAACCACCATGAAGAGACCATACCTAGAAAATGCTTGCCAAACATTATGGCAAAAACCATAATACTAACCATCGCTAGCCTTGATGAGAGGATATTATAGTTGGATCCTAAACGCTACCATCCAGAGGATCAGTAAGATCACTAGAGGCATAATCACTCACCAAAAACCTTTCCACCCAATATAATCAAGAATCCAAATTATCCAAACACAACATTTGGTTTCAAAGTATACGTTTAATGTACTCAATTGAAGAGAACACATTGTAATTGCCTACTTGCTTATCTTTGAAAATTAAATTCAATAGGATATCCATTTATTGGTGTAAAGCCAAATAATTTAGGAAGTGAAGTCGCCCTTTCCTAAATCTGCTAGGATTAGGAACCCATTTCATATCCTCCCCTACATTTCAAAACTTGAGTGATAAAGTTGATCCCCTGCCTCTTTAGACTCCAACAATAAGATTTACTTTCTCACATCTAGAGGAACAACATCAAAGAGGGTAACAGGAAATTCATACGAAAAATGACAAACTATTTTGTACCCAACATCACCTCTACCACCCCTCCTACTAACGATTCTCTAGCAAGGAGGAATGAGCACAGTTGCAAGAGAACCATGGGGTCAAAATCTAAGAATACCTCTATCTAAGAAGCAAGAAAAGGGACGAGATATAGAACCTTGAAGCCCCAACCTAATGACTACCAAAACATACACCAATTTCCACACAATGGGAATAGATTCTAGCAAAACCTGAAACTCACAACAAAATAGAGACATAACACACCATATTCCACAAAACCATAACAAACAATGTGTAACACCCCTCCCACATTTACCCAAGTTAGCCGGTCTACTGGGATAGACATGTGACGAGAGGCTACTATGATGTGATTCAACTCCCCAAGTAGAGTTAAGGAAGTGTAATCAACATGGAATACTAATTTGGCCTTCCACACATGCTACAAAACCTTGATGAGTCAACAAACCCTTCCAGGTGACCAACCCCTGAGACAAATTTCTTTTTCACTACCTTAGAGCCTTAGTCGCTCCCATGAAAAGGCATGCATGGGAATGGGACCCTCCAATCACTTCCACAACAAGGCATCCATGCAACTGTGTACTTTTCCAACTAGTTCTGAGCGAACAACCCTAGATTCTGTGCCACTTTTTCAAGGCCAGGACTCAGGCCACTGCTAAAAACTTCATGAGACTTCCAAAAAAGGTAAATAACATTGAAGAAAGATTAATAATGCAAACATTTGATCAATAACTTGATTGTACCCCTACTAGCCATGACATACATTTCGTCAAACATGTCACAAAGATGTAATCTATGGGTCATAACAACATATCTGAGCATAGGGGTCTCATACTTATCTAATATTCATAAAGAAGAATTGTTTCTCTATCACAATAGAAGCATTATCATTTATTAGGTCATGTATTCACTGTACTTTCAATTTCTAATCCAAACGTGATGAGATCCATACATTAAGACTATCATAAAACATACTCATATCCAACATATAACCAACAAAAATAACAAGGATATAACAGCTATAAAAAAAACATATGAACAAGTATATTTACCAATCAATATAAGAGGAAAGGAGTTATTATTAACATATGCAAATTGAAACCAGGTCTGGGACTTAAAAGTACCACCCAACCATAGATTGGTTGAACCAAATATTTGTTTTAGATAATCACCCCCATGCCATATTCCAATCATGAATGTGAGATTTCATAAAGAAACTCAATCAAAACAAAACCAAGGCTTCCAAAGGAAAAACCACTTCAACCCTCAACCATGACTCCACCTCACAGTTGAACATCACTAACCATCGCCAGATTGGTCTCTACCCAAGTTGTCAAGGGATTTAAAGCATTTGTTCCAACTAGGTCTTCCAGGACTAGTAACTCAACCCACAACTATTGTCAGGCTTTTAGAGTGTTTGTCCAACCAGGGCTTCTAGGACTAATAACTCAACCCACCAAGGGCTTCCAGAGTGTTTTTACAACCAAGGCTTCTAGGACTAGTAACTCAACCCAAGTTGTTACAGGGCTTCCAAAGCATTGATCCAACCAAGGCTTCCAGGAACTAATAACTCAACCCCCAACCAAAGGAACATGAGCACCAACAAAAGAACCAAGATAAAACCCATAACACCATGTCTATATAGGAAATGGAAAGGCTAAGAAAATATATTATCAAACTAGGAAATCCCCATGCCAATGACATAAATAACCTAGAAACCACATGCATATGCCATGCATGCAAAAACTAGAAAGGAAATCATACATGCAACTTAGTACCAACAAGCAAAACCTGTTGTAGTTATTGATCCCAGTGTTCTCTTACACTTTCCTGCTCTTCCTTTGCCTTCTTTCTCTAAATTCCAAGTATGCCACACTCCTCCAAGTGTGCTAAAAAAAACTCTAAGTGTGCACGAGTATGAGAGAGAGAGAGAGAGTAGAAAATGAGAGCTCTAAAACTAAACTGATAAAAAGCTATAAATGGATCCTCAAAAGCCTTTTTATTAATGAGGCCTCTATTTTCTTCATTTTCCTCCTCACATGCAACTTGTGACCTTTCACCTCCCTTTTCTCCCATTTTCCATTATTTTCATAAATAAAATTTCAACTAACGCCACTTTTCCTTTCCAAAGCCTTTTCCATTACCTTTGCCAATTTCCATAGCCATTAATTAATCACAAGTGATCCCCATCACTATGTTTTTAGCCAACATTCAGCTTGGAATACATGTCCCATTACCATGGTTATTATTTTGACTTTATTAACTTTATTATATGGATTTTTTACTAGGGTAGCTACAGAAACCCCCTGCCCCTTGGGGGAACACTATCCTTGGTGTTCAATGGCACATACAAACAAAAATACTGCTGAAAAGAAAAACATACTACTCATGGAGCTTTATAACTTAGCTCGTTGCAGTTTTTACAATGATCAACATGTTAAGAAGAAAACCAACTTGGGAAACATGAGAATATGACAACCGTAATGACATGACACCAATACCTATTCTTGGAGCTTTATAACATAGTTCAGGGCAATATTTACATCCATATACATATATACATATACCAAAAACTCACACCAAAAGATATGCCAAAAACATTCTCTCAACTAGCAAATAAAGAATGATACATATCTCGCATCTAATCCTCCATCTCCCATGTAGCTTCATCGGGCCCAAAGTGCTTCCATTGCACTTTAACTTGCTCCATTGCTCGATTCTAGAGCATGAGCATTTTTGTCTGCAAAATTCACTGAGGTTCCAGTTGGAATTCTCCTTCTGGTTCCACCTACAATACAACTAGTCAATCACATGATAAACATATTTAACATGCTTCGTAAGTAATGACACATGGAAAAAATCATTGAATTTCATTGTCAGAGGTAGTGCAAGTCAATATGTTACTAGTCCAATCTTCTCAGGAATCTTGAAAGGTTCGCAAAACGAAAGTGTCATCTTGGTACATGATCCAATACTCAAGGAGCTCTTCTTTGGCTTAATGTACAGGTACACATGTTCCCTAACCTGAAACTCCTTAAACATGTTGTTCAGATCTACATAAATGTTTTATATGTCCCGTGTTCCCTTCACATTTTTCTTGATTACATGCATTTATTGTTCCATCTTTGCCAACATGTCTAGTCTAGTCAACACCTTATTCAGACACCTTGTTCACTGGATTACTCCAACTAATGGGAGTATTACAACTCCACCCATACAATAACTCAAATAGACTCATCCTCAAGGATTCCTAGTACCCATTGTTGTAAGCAAACTCAACCAGTGGAAGATACTCTTCCCAATTCTATTGTTGATACATCACATACATCCTCAATATGTCCTCCAATATCCCATTGACCCTCTTTGTTTATCCATCTGTCTGCGGATGATAAGTTGTACTGAAGTCCAATTCTGTACCTAAACCTCCAAATAACTCTTTCCAGAATCTAGAAGTAAACTTGGCATCCCTAGATGACACAATATTCTTTGGTACACCATGTGACCTCACTACATCTCTGATGAAGACCTATGCTACATCATTAGCTGAATAAGTAGACCTCACTAGAATGAAGTGCGCTACCTTTGTCAACCTTTCCACCACAACCATGATGGAATCCTGTTGTCTAGATTTCCTTGGAAATCTTGTAATGAATTCCATGGAAATGAACTCCCATTTCCACTCTAGAATCAAAATCAACTGTAGTAGACCACCTAGATTCTTACACTTTGACTTTATTGATAATTCAAACATCTAGCCACAAACTCTACCATGTAATTCTTCAGGTTCAGCTAATAGTAGAACTTCTTCACCGTTGTCAATGTCTTCTGATATCTTGGTGACCTAAATATGGCTTAACATGAAATTTCCTCAAGATAAGATTCTTGAGCTTGCTATTGTCTGGTACATATATCCTATCCCTAAATCTAACCAAGCCATTTATTGTGAGACAATAGTCCATATCGTGATCACTTGTACCCTATTGTAATCTATGCAAAAGCTCCATATATCTATCATCCTGTTTTCCCGCTTGTAAAACCTGATCTTGTAAGTTTGTTGCATTAGAACTCATTGTTTTTATATGATTCACCTGCACTCTCCTTGTTGAGATTGCAACAAGATGATGGAGCTTAGTGAAAAGAGTCGCCTTCACTAAGTGGGCCCGCAGGCTATTTTTGGCGCAAGTCTATTTTTAGACATATGGATCATGTCTATGGATTGCAGGTTGTTGTTTATGGATGATTGATCAAGTTGGAAAAAATAGATGGACTTCTATTTTTAGACCACAGCGGAGTGACTGCTCAGTCTAAATATAGAACAGTCAAATATTATTAGCTCATAATAATAATTAGACTATAAACTTTGTCTTATTCTCTTGGAGCACTTCAGGATGAGCTACGGATGTGGTACATGCAGATCCCAGAAGGAAATACGTTGTTACCTATGGGATGACTAATATTTGCATGCAGGACTTCAGTTAGAACTCAAGTGAGTTGAGTTTAGTGGACTGGAGGTGCAGTTGATGGAGTTGTGTTCAGTTTAGCTTTGTTAAACTGGTTGTATTTAGTCTAACTGGCAAATAGACTAGAGATGAGTTGGGGTGAATTAGTTATTAATTAATTCACAAGTTATTAACTCATAATACAACTAATCAATACATCAGTTAACTCAGTTGCATGTCAGTGCATGTTTAGTTCAGCAGGGACGGGTGTTAGAGAATCAGATTGCTATCAGTTGTGACTATAGTTGTGCACCAGATCTTGCACAATCAAGGGATTGAGTATGCCAATGAGTTTGCTCAGGTATTGCTCCAGCTTGTAAGTTGTGCTCACATGATTTAGCCAAGTAAAGACGTGGTTTCCTTGGAATTATCATCAGTTCTTGAGCAGGTATTGAGCAGCGGAGGCAGGCAAGCAGCGAAGGAGATTTGAGCCAGTGATTGATTCAGATCTGAGCTGTATTGTGTGTAACAGAGGTGGAGATAATTGTGAGAAGTATTATGCTGTGTAATGTTACATGACTCAATCATTAATATACAGATAGTTGGGGTTTTTAGCGAGATGCTTTCCCCGGGATACATACTGTGTTAATGTGTGAATGCTCTTGATGTTTTATTGTTATTGATGCTGCTATATTGATGATCAACGTAGAGGAGCTTATGTATTGTGTATGTTTTCCGCAATAGTACATGATCAGGATAATCTCTGTTGAATATGTGTTAAATTATTCAAAATTTCTACAAGCTGGGCAAGCCATGACCTCCCCTTCAACGCATATATATTGTATTATGTTGGCACTCATTTAAACATCAATCCAACATCACTCATCGCTCAAGAAGAAGTGCGTAGAACAGGTGAAGGTGATGCAGCAAGGAAGGAGGGCACAGATTGGTGATGCGCCCTTCTTGGGCGAAGCCGCATGGAGGAACGCACATCTTGGTCTTGGGTGAAGGGTGCGAGAAGGATCGCCCGCCGGTTGGAGAAGGGCATGCACAGGTATGCAGCGTCTGACTTTGTGCGACGACTTGGCACGTGTTTTGGGTGACTCAGGGAGCGCCCACCCATCGTGCAAGTGTGCATAGAGGAGAGTTGGTTGACACGGTGAAGGCGTACGGATGGGCGGTCGGGTAAGGGCGCACCATGCATGACGGAACGGTGGAGATGAAGGTTGGAACCGGAGGTCGTAGAGTTGGGCAGGCGTTACTACGTGCTATTTCACACGATTTGGGCGCTTGCCAAGGGTTGGCAAGTGGGACTGCGTGTGGGCAGGTGTACACAGTTTGGGCATTTGATGACCAACGAAGTGCGAGCTAGGTGAAAACGTGCGACGAGGTGAACGACGGGTTGGTGAGTCGTGCGGCGACCGTGCGGAGGTGCCGACAAGCTGGGCAACCGAGTTTGCCGAAGTTGTAAATTTTGCTAAGTGTAAATTTGGGGTTTCCCAAGGACTTAGCCTATACTTTGTAAAAGTGAAGATTGTATAATATATTGATATCGGGCAGACTCATATTGCAGGGAGTTGCCCCTCCCTTTATACTGTTGTGCATTTCTCTTGTATAATGTTGTTGATAATGAATGTGTATGGGTGTTCATTGGTATAAAGGCACATTAATAATACTTGGTGACGAAAATAAAACTAAGTATGGAATAAGTGGTTAGGCGCAATCCACAAACATAAGTATTGGTGGAAAGAAAGTGTTCGGTGGTGTCGCACCTCGCCAAGAGCGGTTGAAAGACTACCACTGGCCTGGGGGCATGACAGTTTGGGTCGAGCAAACCGCACTGTGTACAGGTCATGTGCCCATGTCGATGGGTGGGTTTGAATAGTCGTGTGTAGAGTTCAGCGAGCAATTCGGGTTTCAACACGGTTCGGGTGGAGCATGGTGTATCGCTAAGTGCAAGCCGCAGAGTATAGCGGGCAGCACATTAGTGTGATACGACCATTAAACGGAGTGTGCAAAACTTGGTAAGGCTAAACGATGGGAAACACAAGTTTTGTTGAAGCTTAAGTTGGGGTTTATGGTAGTGAGGGAAACGATAACAATAAATGCATGGTTGAGGCACGAATTTTAGCAAGTTGTCCAACTGTTCAAGCCAAACGGTTGGTTGCATGAATTGGTTGTAAACTTGTAAACTTGTATATTATTGAATTTTATTTATAGATTGACCAAGAAAACTTTACCAGAGTTTCCCTTCCCAAGTATAAATGTGTTATAGTTATATTTAAAGGAAGGCAACAACATCTTTTGGAAAGAAAGTTGAAGTGGAAAGAGATTTGAGTGCTTTCAAAGCTAAAACTCTACCATGAAAGCTTTGATAGGTGTTTTGAAGAACACACATGTGAGAGTAGGTTCGTGGTTTGGCAGGTTGGATGTGAGGCTGATTGACTTGGATGATCATGCTATGATGCTGGGGCAGGACTTCTTGATAGTTGCGTAGGCCATACTGATGGTGGATCGAAACATACTCTTGATCACAGCTGGAGGGCAGACCATGGTTGTTCCTATGATAAGGAAGAGTCGCTTGGGATATCAACCAAGGATTGCTTTGATGAATTTGTATCTAAAGTACCCTGATGTGAAGCATGACTATGTGGAGCAAAGGGAACTTGGATATATGACTCAAGCAATAAAGGAGAAGAGGATGATTGATTTTGTTGTGAGAGCTAGGAAGAAAGATAGTGGTGGGAGGACAATTCCACACATCTTGAAGAGTATGACAGGTGCATATTCTACTGAGAGACTTCACCATGTGGTTATTGATGAGAGGGGAAGTCTGAGTACTTATTCTAAAGTAATGGTTGGGGAAGATTATGCAGGTAGAGATCCAACTGGCATTGTGGATTTTTTCAAGTATGCTATGGGCATATATGACTTTCAGTTTACAAAGGACAAGCTTGGGAAGCTTGGATGTACACAGGAGGAGATTGTTGTTGTGCATGAGTACTTGAGGATGCAGCATCCGTCGGATATATGGGTGGATGAGAGCCAGGGAGGTAACTTCCTCACCCTTCTCACACGATAAACCTTTGGAGGTGGGTGTGTGCATTGCCTTGATGGTGAGGAGGACTGCACCACCCTAACAAAGGGGCCTTTAGAGAAAAGGCCTCTCTCCTACACATTATGATGATCCTTGGATGGATGTGGTTGTCAGATATCACCTAGAGAAGCACATGGACATTAGCATTGATGTCAGCATGTTATAGATGAGATGATGGATTACTTCATGGACCTGAGCATGGCTTATTTTAAACTTGGGATGGATTCTTGATAGAGTTGAGAATGTGATAGGATGCTGAGAAAAATGACCAATGGTGGCATGAGAAGGAGCATTCTCATGGATTTGGACGCGAAAGTTGGATAGATCAACCGACTAGTTCGAGCCATGGGGCTAGCATTACACCGAGCTATGTCAGAGATGTATCAAGGGATGACTAAGATATGTTGTGTTGGGATGGGGTATCATGACAGATATTTTACATGGTGACAACACATGATGAGTCTACACGATATGTGTTGCAGTGATGACATGTAGCTTGAGATGGAGGGTCCAACCCCTTCATAGTGGAGCAACATGGAGGTTGCGACAGATGTGGTTGATGATCATGAATTAAGGAGACGTTCCTAGTTTTTAGAGTTATAGAACTTGATGGAGGTTTATGCGATGGTGAGCACAGTTCGGTAGCATGGATAGTGGATGTTGGAGCTAACAACACTTTGTGAAGATTGATGATGATGGTGTTGTCAAGAACGAAAACATTTCTAGACTGGTGGAGGATGTCAAGGCTTGGAGTTGGCGAGAGCTCGAGAGGATTGAAAAACCGATGATCACGGTTAAAGGTGACTCAGAGGTAGATGTTGGGGATATGCGACAAGTCATGCGATGAGGAAATGCGACGTGTTGTGCAATGGGAGTGTGCGACAAGCGAGCGTGTCGGGTGACCCATGTTAGGCGTTTGGGTAGGCGCGCGCCCGTGCGAGGCACCCATGGGCAAGGTGACACGATGAGCGGTCGGGTGTGCCCACATTTGATACGGGAGACCTATAGTGCGACTGGTGGACTGAGCGAAGGTTGAGACCATGCGTGATGTCATGATGCGAGTTGCATGAACAGGTGGCAAGCATTGAGAAATGGCAACAAGAAATTCCATTATAATTTGTCCTTGAATTAAACTGTGAATTAAATCGAATTCTATTCTCATAGCAACTTGTAAATAGTTAATTAAGTTTAATTAGCTTTTGAATTTCAAGTTGGAATTCTTTCTGAAGTCATGTATATGTTCTCCCTAAGTTTTAGGGGTCTAGGATGAGTTTAATTGTGAGTTGTAATTAGATCACTCAGTTTATTGAGTAAATTTCAATTAAATTAGTTCTAAACTGTTTTTGGAACTAATAGAGAGTTAACAGTCAGTTGGTGGACTAGTGCATCCACAAGTGTCACTCTAGTTAACTGAAGATTCCCTGATCAGAAACTCATGCATGTCGATTCTGAGAAAGACCCAGTTGAGAGTAGAGTGCAAGGATAGTGTACTATCAATTGTATGATTTATTGAGTTGTATAAATCATGCATACAATTAGAGAAGGACCTATGTTTTGATTACACAGTTTTGGAAGCATGAATTCCCTTTAAATATAGGTTATTCATCCTAGGAATTACACAAGAGATTAGGTGCTTGTAGAGCTGCAGAATTGTCTTAGTGATTGCCAAGAGCTTGCTTGTGAGTTGAGAGAGTTGAGCATACTTGTGCGGAATTGTTCTAGTGAGAACAAGATTTGTACCTTCACTAATATTTCTAGTATATGCAATATAGATAAAGGGGTTTTGAGTAGTGGATTTCCCCAAATACGTCTTGTGTTATGTGCCATTGATTTCTCTTCTTCTTGTTCAAATTGTTTCCATCGATCTATTGGCTTCTGCTGGTTGAAAGTAGAAGTATATTCTTGTCTTGTGCTTTAGTACATTGCATGAACTTGAGAATCTACAAGATTTTCTACATGGTATCAGAGTTGAGAACAATATACTAGAGGATATTTCAAAGTTTTTAGTTTTGGGTTACATGTGAAATTCGAATTTGCAATACATACTTCAGGATCGGCAAATGACATTCTACAGTTTGTGGCTCGAGTATGCCTTGGAAGGCAGCTTGAATTTTGTAGCCTGGAGGGAAAAAATGGATGTTGTACTAGAGGGTAATGGCTTGAAGGAATTCATTGATAAAAAATTTCCTAAGCCAACAGCATCAGATGCACAAAATTTGGCCAAATGGAAGAAGTGTGTGGCGAAGGCGAGATGGGTAATCATTGAGGGAGTTAGAGACCACATTGTCTCGAGTCTCCATGGCAAGGAAACTCTGTATGCTATGTGGAAAACATTAACGAACTTGTATCATAATAACATTGACCAAAGGAAATTGGCACTGAAGGACAAAATTCAAAAAATCAAAGTGGAGAAAGGTGAGACGATTCCAAAATACTGGACGAACTTCACTCAATATCATGATGAACTTGGAAGTGTTGGAATCACAGTTTCCGAGGATGATATGGTGAGTCTTGTTCTTCTAGGACTCCCAAAGAGTTGGAATAGTTATTAGGACTCTGGCAATGGTTAGGAGATGTTGTCAGATTAGGAAAGATTGTGGTTAGATTTGATGTAGGAGGAGACCAGGATGAACACTAGGGATGGATCTTCATCAAAGGCTAATGATGAAGAGAATTGTGCCTTAGCGATTAAGGAAAAGAAGGAGAAAGGGAAATCTTCCCATTCCAAATCAGATTCTTATCATGGAGGTAAGAACAAAGGCATGACAAAAGTTAAGTGCTCTCATTGTCATTAGTTGGGCCATTTTGCTATGAATTGTCCACTCAAGAAGTCCAAGAAGAAGTCCTTAGGAGGAGCGGCAGGTGAGGCTTTGGCCTCTCAATTCGAATTGGAATTTTCCCTCATTACATGCATGGTGTCATCAATGATGGAAAGTGTATGGTACTTAGATAGTGGAGCTTCATTCCACATGACTGGCGAAAAAGAGTTATTAGTGACCTGGAGGAGAAAGATATCCAAATGCATATTGAGATGGGTGATGACGGGAAGTATAGTGTTACTAGATTGGGCATGATTACTTTTCAGAGGGAGCATGGGGTTCCACTCACCTTGAATAATGTTATGTATGTGCCTGGGTTGAATAAGAACTTGGTATTCGTTTCCATGCTTGAGGATAAAAGCTATGATGTGATCTTCTCGAAAGGAAAGGTGTTCCTTTGACACATAACCACGGGTCAAGTAAAGAAGATAGGGATTCAGGTGAAGAATCTCTATAAGCTGGAGGTAGAGGAGTGTGCTTCCTTGAGAATAAAAGCAGAAAGGGTGCAGAGCTGAGATGTTGGCGAGTTGTGGCACAAGCAATTGGGCCACTTGCATTATGGGGCTTTGAAGATATTGTAGCATATCTCTACAATATTCCCAATAATACACTTGAGCAAGTTGATACATGCAAGGGGTGTACTTTTGGAAAATACAAAAAGTCTTCCTTTCACGACGAAGACAATTGAGCAAAGGCTATTCTACAGCGAGTCCATTCAACTGTGTGTGGACCATTCTCGAAAGCATCCACGACCAAACACAGGTATTATGTTATATTTGTTGATGATTATTCTCATAAATGTTGGATATTTTTCATGCAGAAAAAGGATCAAACTTTCACAAAGTTTTGTGAGTTTAAAGCATTGGCGGACAAAGACTCGGGAAACAAGTTTAGATCTGTACGGAGTGATAACAATGGTGAGTATGTCTCAAACGAGTTTAAGAACTTCTGTGTAGTGGGAGGGATTAAACGGGAGTTGATGGCACCCCATCTCAACAAAATGGGTTGGCCAATAGGAAGAACAGAAGCATAGTAGGGATAGTGAGGGAGATGTTGCATGATCAGGGCCTACCACTACACTTGTGGGATGAGGCATGCAAGACAATGGTTTATGTTTAGAACCATAGCCCATATCAGATACTTGGGATGAAGACATCAGAAGAGGCTTATGTCGGTAAGAGGCCAGATGTTGGTCACTTCAGTATTTTTGGGTCATCGGTATATTTCCATGTGACCAAAGGTGCATGAAAGAGGATTGAGCCTACAACAGAGTTGGGGATATTCGTGGGGTACACTGATACACCTCACAACTATCAAGTGTACTTGTCAACCAACATGATGACAGTGGTTTGCAGGGATGTCAGATTTGATGAGGAGAAGGCCATGCGAGTTTCCCTTGAGAGGGAGCTTGAGCTACATATGGATGAGGAGCCTCAGATTGATATGGAGAAATCACATGCAGAGGATCCGAGAGTGGAGACATCTACTCAGGCAAAGTCTTCCAGAGAGGGAAGAAAGTGCACCAGAGAGGCTGACTGATTGTTGGATGATGCACGGGAGAATGTGGGACTGCCCACTTCTTAGCACAAACAGAGGAGGTCACCTGAGAGGTACACTGGATACATGGCTCTTATGGGTGAATTGTTGTGACAAAGCCATTTTTCTTTAAGGAAGCAGTGCAGTAGCCAGTATGGGTTGTTGCCCTAGTGGAGGATTATGACTCCATAATTCGTAACAGTGTTTGGGATGTGGTACTGAAACCGGAGGACAAGTCATTGGTGAGCTCCCGTTGGCTTTACAAGGTAAAGCAAGCTGTAGATAGTAGTGTGGAGAAGCATAAGGCTATATTTGTGGTCCACAATTTTTCATAGGTAGAGGGGAATGACTATGGTGAGACCTTTGCTCCTGTTGCAAGGTACTCGTCAATCAAATCTATATTGGCACTATCAACACAGATGGATTGGAAGATACATTAGATGGATGTGAAGACATCATTCCTTAATGGCATGATTGAGGAAGAGGTGTACATATAGCAACCTAAATGTTTTGAGACCTTTGAACGTGAGTCGCATGTGTACCAGCTCAAGAGAGCGTTGTATGGGATGAAGCAAGCAACTCATGCTTGGTACACCAAGATAGATAACTACTTCACCGGGTTAGGCTTCAGAAAGAGTGAAGTGGATGCGAACCTGTACCACATAGTGGTGGAAGGTAAGTTGTTGATCATTGTACTTTATGTTAATGATTTCATATTGATAGGTGATGATCAACTGATCAAATATTGCAAGGAGGACCTTGCAAGAGAGTCTGAGATGAAGGACATGGGGCCCATGCATTACTTTCTTGGCATGGAGGTATGGCAGGGAGATGGGGATTTTTTTGTCTCAAGGAAAGTATGCCAACAAGATACTCAGGAGATTTCGCATGGAGAGCAACAAACCCATGGAGACTCCTCTAGTAGGTAATTGGAGGAAGGAGGATGTTACTTCAAGGGAAGTAGTGGAAGTTAATATTTACAGATAGCTTGTGGGTTCACTCATGTACTAGGTGAACACATGACCGAATATGTGTTATGTAGTTAAGTAACTTAGTCAAGCGATGGTTAGGCCTACCAAGTTGTATTAGAAGGTGACAAAGCATGTGTTGAGATACCTCAGGGCACTTCTCAATATGGATTATGGTACATATGAACAGAGGAAGTGAAGCTTCAAGGCTTCACCTTTGCAGATTGGGCAGGGAGTCCATCTGACCGGAAGAGTGCATCAGGAGGGATCTTCAGTATTGGGTCAAGGACAGTTTCTTGGTACAACAGGAAACAAAGATCGGTTGCACTTAGTTTGGCAGAGGTAGAGTACATGGTTGCGAGTCAGGCAACATGTTAGGCCATCTAGATGAGGAAGATCCTAGTTGGTTTGTTTGGTCAGCAGATGGATCCAACTGTCATTTATTGCAATAATAAGAGTTGTATCAAACTCTTTGAAAATCCAATTTTCATGATCGGTCCAAGCATATTGATATCTGATATCATCATCTCAGAGATTATGTATTGAGACAGATTATGTTGTTAAAGTACATTCCCACAGAGGAGCAAGATGCTGACATTTTGACAAAGGCATTGTCAAGATGTAAATTAGAGTTTCACAAAGACAAGATCGGGGTAGCTGATAATCCCTTTCTTGTTGAGAGGGAGTGTTGAGAAATGGCAACAAAAAATTCCAGTTTAATTTGTTCTTGAATTATACTGTGAATTAAAATCAAATTATATTCTCATAGCAAATGGGAAATAGTTAATTAAGTTTAATTAACTTAATTAGCTTAGGAATTTTGAGTTGGAAGTCTTTCTAAAGTCATGTATATGTTCTCCCTAAGTTTTAGGGATCTAGGATAAGTTTAATTGTGATTTGTAATTAGATCACTCAGTTTACTGAGTTAAGTTTAGTTAAATTAGTTCCAAATTGTTTGTTGAACTAATAGAAATTTAACAGTCAATTGGTGCACTAGTGCACCCACAAGTGTCACTCTAGTTAACTGAAGATTCCCTCATCAAAAGCTCATGCGTGTCGATTCTGAGAAAGACCCAGTTGAGACTAGAGTGCAGGGACAATGTACTTATCAGTTGTATGATTTAATGAGTTGTATAGATCATGCATGCAATTAGAAAAGGACCTATGTTTGGATTGCGTTGTTTTGGAAGCATGAATTCCATTTAAATACATGTTATTCATCCTAGGAATTACATAAGAGATTAGGGTCTTGGAGAGTTGCAGAATTGGCTAATGTTGGCCAAGTGCTTGCTTGTGAGCTGAGAGAGTTGAACATAGTTGTGCGGAATTGTTCTAGTGAGAACACTCTTTGTATCTTCACTAATATTTGTGATATATGCAATACATATAGTAGGGTTTTGAGCAGTGTCTTTCCCCAGATACATCTTGTGTTATGTACCATTGATTTGTCTTCTTCTTGTTCATATGTTTTCATCGATCTATTGGCTTCCGCTAGTTGAATGTAGAAGTAGATTCTTGTCTTGTGCTTTAGTACATTACATGACCTTGTGAATCTTCAGAATTTTGTACAAGGCCGACCTGAGGTAACAAACTTATAACGAGTAGCGACATGTTATATTTGGTTGGGCCGACATACTTAGCAATGTGTAATCCGACGCATGAGTGTACACTTGGGCTGATGTGTGGGGACGTGAAGTGACATGACACTTGGAGATGCCATAACCCAATGGCACTCGTATGTATTAGAGATGAGTGAGAGCATTAGAGGTTCATCAAACTCGGCTTGATACACATCACATAAAACAAAAGCTAGAAGGGGAGCCGAGGAAGATGAGTGAAGAAAGTCATGGGGCAAGGAAGGTTGAAGGCCGAGGTTGTAGGTGGTCGACAAAATTTGGCACGATGGGTCGGGTCAAACGGGTTGCACTATGTGCAAGTCATGCGGCTGCGCCAATGGGTGGGTCTGAATAGTCATGTGCAAAGTTCCATAGGTAGTTTGGGTATCAACACAGTTAGGGTGGAGTATGGTGTATCCCTCAGTGCAGACCAAAGAGTATAGGGGCAACATAGTGGTGCGATACAACCGTTGAACGAAGTGTGCAGAATTCAAGTAAGGCTGAACGATGAGCAACATGAGTTGTGCCGAAGCTTATGTTGCGATTTCCGGTAGTGTAGACAACGACAACAAAAGTTGCATGGTTGATGGACTAATTTTAGTAAATTGTCGCAAGTGTGCAAGTTGAATGGTTGGCTATAAGACTTGGTTGTAAACTTGTACATTTGTATATTATTGAAGTTTATTTATAAACTGATCGGTAAGACTTTATGGGAGTTGCCCCTCGCAAGTATAAATGTGTTATATTTGATATGATTTCCGCTGCATAAATATAATTGAAGAAGATATTTGTTGAAAAGTTATTTCATTGCATTACTATGAACACTTATTTGGAAAATTGATTAAGTGTACAAGTAGGCATAGACCATGTAGTCTAATATTGGTGGAAAGAAAAAGTACGGTGGTGCCACACCCACCTTTGTGTGGTTGAAAGACTACCACCAGGATAGGGGTGTGATAGATAGGATATGGTGAATTGCGTTTAGTTTTGAATATATAAGTTATAAAACACTTTTGAATTTCCTTTAAATTTTTCACTATTCTTTTAGAGATGTTACAATACCAAACTTCCCAACCATATAACATAACATGAGTAATGAGAATTTCAAAAAGAAGTGTATTGATATCTTATAACCGAAGGTCCATTGATTTACAACTATTTTTAGATCTATAATAAGTGTTCCACTCTTCATTTATCTCATTCTCAATTATAGTAGTAGTTAAGTTTGTGATGGAGATCAAATATATTTGTAAGAAGTCACTTCTCTATGTCATTATTTTCACACGTGAAATTAAACATAAGCAATCATTTTGAATTTACTTAGAATAATCTTGATTTTATCAATGCTAACAATCATCAGCGATATTAAAGAAAAAATATTTATATCATTAAAAAAATGAAGGATGAATGATAATTATACTAGATAAAATTATGATAACACTATTTTAGTGAAGAAAAAATCACACACAAAGTATCATATACATAATAAACATATAATAATTATTGAAATAAAATAAAGTCTCAAATTTACAAAATTATTATATATAATAAAAATAAGCATAGTCTAATTATTAGATGAAATGACACTTTTTAGAGACATTTTTCCTAATTAATTTTACCAGAAATCCTGGATAGATTTTTAAAAATCATTATTTAATTTGTAACAAATTTGGGATGTGTAAGAGGCTTTTCGTGGTGCTAAATTCAAGCCTAAATTGCTTTAAAGTCAAGCCTAAATTGCTTTGATATCTATGTTGGTAAACTCTGTTATTGTTAAGGCTCATTTTAGTTTGCATGGAGTTTCTTTGTTAATGAAAATTTCTTAACGACAGGAAATAAAATACTAAACCCTTAATATCAAACAAGTCTTTAACGTGCAACATCTTTAATCTCGCACCTTACTAACCTAAGAAAATTTCATTAATGCCGACAAATATTAAAAAATCTGCTTAAAAAAGTGGTGGACTACGTTTTAAAATATTCTACTAGCCAGTTTTCATTTGGAATTTGTGATGGGCAAGGCTTAGTCTTTAAAGTGCCTAACTTAAGAAAAATTCATCAATGCCAACAAAGATTTTAAAATCTGCTTAAAAAAATGGTAGATAAAGTTTTAAAATATTCGATTCGGAATTTGTGGTGGGTATGGCTTTTTCCTCATGGTAAACTTTGTTCTTTTTTATTTCAAGTTTCTGGGATTTATTTTGTTTGTTATTTTCCTCATGTTAAACTTTGTTATTTTTTATTTCAAGATTCTGGGATTTATTTTGTTTGTTATTGTTTTTAGAATTAATTACATATGTTTCGAATTAGCTATTATGATTTATTCTATTATAATTATTAGTTTTTTTTGGTGGTTTTAGTATGAGTGAAATTATTTACAAATCAATTTTAAACATTAAAATTTAAGAAATTGGAGTTGGTGATCGGACTTGCTTTCATATTGCTTGTATCTTTTTATACTATAGATTTATGAATAAAACTACTTACAAATCCATTCCAAATATCAAAAATCCAAATCTAGAACAATTTTAATTCCAAATACCAAAAATCCAAATCTAGAAAAATTTTAATTTGCATGAAATTTCTTTATTAATAAAAATTCTGTATTCACGATAAATAAATTATTAATTTCAAAAAAAGTCTTTAACGTGGCTACATCTTTGACGTTGTATGTTATTAAAAGGAAATTAGTTTTAACACTGAAAAACAACTATTTGTTTTTTTTTTTTATATATATATATGGGATATTAGTTTTAAATTATTCCATTGGTCGGACCTCATTTGGAATACTTGGTGTGCAAGCTGCTTGGTCATGGTTGACCAAGGCGGCCTCTGTAATTATTCAGTAGGCAATGACTCTGTACAAATTTGATAATTATTCAGTAGGCAATGGCTCCTACAAATTTGATGATAAGATTGCAAATTGACAGTTTTGGCATTTTATAAGACTGAAAATAAATAGTTTTGTCGTTTATTTGCTTTCATGATGTAATCTTGGTATTGTAAAATATTGAAAATAGATTTGTTGTTTTAATTAATTAACTAAATTATAATGTTTTTGGATTTTTTTTCTATTTTTTTTTTTCTAGTTTATCATATTTGTTCAGGCATGGTATTATCTATTTTTTGACCGTGTATTAGTTTTATTATAAATTTTTTAATAACTTCTATTTCTATTAGTTTCTTTATTAATTAACTAAATTTATAATATTTTTGGATTTTTTCTAGTTTATTATACTTGCTAAGACACATGATATTACTTGTTTTTTGACTGTGTATTAGTTTTATTAATAAACTTTTAATAATTTCCATTTCTATTATTTGCTGATTTTTGTTTTTGTTTTTGTTTTTTTTTTTCTTTTATTTTTCTTTCATGATTCAATAAGTTAGACACCAATTGGTGTTATAAGAACCCCTTTGTTTGTGCAACAGGGATTTGACTGCTAAATCTATGAAGCCATACATACTCTACCCCCTCTGGTTTGAACCCTGTGATATTTTAGAATTGAAAACAATACTCTTATTATTAGCCACTCAAACTTTTATATATAAAACACATAAATATTATAAAACATATATATTTAAAGTATATATGTTATATAAATAATATTAGTTAATCATATTTCTTAATTTTTGGTCATCACATTCAACAATGCAACATTTTATTAGTTGTTTTACTTTTGTGATGAAATTTTTGTTTTTATTATTTTTTAGTCTAATTATACTCAAGCTAAGTAGCAAGTACTAACAGCTATGTAATCCTTATTAATTATTATGTTCTTTATTTTTATTTTTATTCATTAAAATTCTTCTCTCTTTAAAAGTCTCACTAAATAAATTTGTTTTTTTTTCTCAACATTTCATTCAACTTTATTCAACTTTTTGTCTTTAATGATACATGAAATGTTTATCCAAAAATTAACAATTCCACTCCCAAAGACTTTGTCTCTTCGCAACATCTCATTCAACTTTTTGTTGGATGGTGAGTAAGTGTTCATGGAAACATCACAAAAAAACAAGGTGGTCACTCCAAAAACATTTGTCTGTAGAAAGCTGCATGCAACAGTCTTGTGATTTAGGGTAGCTTTCACATGTGGTTACACTCTTTATATACATTAAATATAGAAATTATACCATCTTGACAATACTTGTGAAATGTAGGACACCATAGATTTTCATCAGATCTTGAAACCCGTCAAAGTTGTACCAACCTTGCCAATTTTACCCTGGTTTTATCTTAGATGGAAGTCAAGACACACAATATATTAATGATTTGAGTTGCTTCTTAACGAAGTCAAGGCACACTGTCATTCCTGATCAGTTTGTATCTCGTTGGTCCTTCACTAGGGTCTTGATTAAGAAGATATATTACAAGGCTCCCTGTACCAATTTGTATAATACTCTGTTTCTTCGCTTCTGCATATATCACAGAGAGAGTTTTGGAAGGCTGCTATTTCCTGTCAAATATGAAGGTATGTTACTGCGTTTGCTTTGTTCAAGCGAAATCAACTGCTTAAGGTTCTGAGTGTCTGGAATTACTAAACCCACTGATTGATGATGATGGTCCATGTGTTTGATTTGCAGAAAATGGTGCTGAAAGTGACTATCGACGACGAAAAATGTAAGAGAAGGGTTATGCAGACGGTTGCGGGAGTTGAAGGTAAAAATTTTCAAATTTTTGTGGTTCGAATTTGTGGGTTGAAATTTGGATTTACCACAGTCCTCAGGTTTCATTGTCTCTTTTTCGAATATTTATCCTGAAGACCAATTTTTTTTTTTCCTGTTCTGAAGATGGATCCTCTTACAAATTCTAAATACAGACCATTAAACATTTATCACATACCATCAAACATGAAGACCGTGGTAAATCCAAGCTTCCAACCTAGAAAATCCATTCAATTAATCAATCAGGGGGTTTTGCTTACCATTAAATGGATTTGAGAGCTAATAAACAATGGAAGGATATTTGATTTCAGGGGTAGAGTCCGTTGCAGTTGATATGAAGGAGAAGAAGATAACTGTCATGGGGGATGCAGATCCTGTGGATGTCACAATGAAACTGAGGAAATTCGGATACACAGAGCTGCTGAGCCTAGGTCCTGCAAAAGAAGAGAAAAAGGCAGAGGGCGAGAAGAAGGAAGGTGGGAAGAAGGAGGGAAAAAAGGAGCCTCCAAGAATTGTGTATGTGAATTCAAGCAATTATGGGCCTTACCCTTATGAAGCCGTTAAAGATGAGTACAATTCCAATACATGCACTATCTGTTGATCTCTGTTTCAGCATCTCTTCCCAGCCCTTCCCGAGCTCCAGAGAATCTCTGTTTTTGTCTTCTTTGTGTATGTAATATGGTATATGTGTTATTTCTGAAATTCTGGCAAGTTTCTGTATTTGTTTGAAGTGAAAAGACTTCATCTGAAGCTTCTGGCCTTTGACAACAGGGAATTAGAAAAGAAACTCTAGCAAGTTTCTGTAACTTTTTATTTATTGATAATACATCTCTGTTACATATGTTACCCATTGAACCAATATGATCTTTGAATTCATTGAATGCGTTCACTGTATCACAGGATCTACAGTGGTTACTATCTCAAAGAATTTGATTTGGTTATTCTTTTACATCAGTATATTTTCATATATATTTCTGATTATGTTGAGTTCAGATGTACTCATGTTTCTTATTCCAAACATATGTACTGGTACTGTTTTTTTTTCACATCAACGTTTTTACATTTGATTTTTTTTTTATAATCTAAGAAAAAAATAAAATCTTTTAAATATTCAATTCTTAAATAAAATCTTTTAAATATTCAGTTCTTCATGATTTTTAAAATATATATTTTCCTTAAATCAGAGCTTTTAAGTTCAATAGTAAAAGGAACTTAGAGCAGGCAAAAACCATTCAAAGTGCTACTCGGAAAACACATTTCCATGAAGAAATGAAAAAATAGAGTGATTCTTTCAGAATCCATATTGAAAACGCCTTTCCCTGAAATGAAAAGAAGCGACTTTCCATATAAACTCATCCAAAAAAATTTCGAGCACTGAGATCACATTATTTTTTTTTAAAAAGGGGCGAATGTTATTTATATAAAAGGTTGTGGAAAAAGTATACATAAGTAGATTA